>PVKH010014712.1:0-16379 GCA_004027955.1 Chaetophractus vellerosus
GCCACAAGACTGGGATAGCCCGAGCCATCTGGCAATGAGGGAACCAAGCCTGAGCCATCCTTATCCAAGAAGCCAGAAGGAGCTGACTTCTATAGCTGAGAAAGTCAAACTTATTTGGTGGTGACTGACCCATTTTTAGATCCAACCCAAAAGAAAAAGTTAAGTAGTTCCATGGGGTGTTTTTTAGATGGGAATGGTTTTGGGAGGCATGAAGAATATTATGTTCTGGGAATCTTACAAATGCTTTCTCCTTTTGTCCTCATAGAGACTCTGCAAGGCAAATGTACATCATCCATGTTTTAAAAATGAGGCAATGAAAGTGCAGACCTTTAACTTTTCCCAAACAGGGTTTTAATTGAAGCCCAACTCCATATTGGTTGTCTTGCAATTAGGGCTCAAGACAGAGTCCTAACCATGATATTGAATATCTGTTTTTTTATCCCAGAATGAAGGTTTTAAATTTTACACTGAATTTTTTATTAGCTCTTTTGATATATTTTATACTCTTTGTTAATAAGGTATCAAATGACTATTTCTGGGAATCAAACTATAGAGAGTGAATCTTACCTAGAATGCCTAAGTATTCCCAGTTCAGGTAATCAATGGCCCTTTTTTGACTATTATCACCTTTCCTCTAAAGAGTCATAGTCCAGTTTTAGCATAAGTTTTATAATTGTCTATTCATTAGTGATGTTGTCTTTGTTATAAAGTGAGAGTTATAATATTAAAATCTTACTTTTTACTATATGAAAAATAATTATAAGCTTGGCATAGAAACAATTTATATATAAACAATAGTGGAATAAAAGAAATCTAAACTTACCATAGGTATCTATAGTAAAATATTGTACAGCATGATATACACTCCATGAAAAGAGATAAGAAATATGATCTTTTGTGATTATTTATTAGAAAGACTAAATCAGTAAAACCTTGGGAAATTTTGTTTTCTATAAAAAGAATTTTATAAGTGCCTTTCCAGGATACTGAAAATGTGTGAGGTAACTGGAACATTTACTTTACATTTATGACCAAGTTGTTTCTCTTAACTCACATTGTAGTAGTAGGACCTTTACACAGAAGATTTATGCAATTGTAATGTGAAGCTAGAATGAGTTTTAAAAGATATTTTTTTCTCTTCTCATTTCTGCTGGAATATTAGAGGTGGGTAATATTTTAAAGCTATTAGAGAAAAAAGCTCACAACCTACTTTACTAACTCTAGTAATGTGCTATCTTGCTATATGCTCTATTTTAAAATCTATACCAGCCTATAAGAGACAGCTCATAGGAGAATGATGGGAGTAGTAAGAAAATGTGAAAGTATGTCATAAAAGGAAAAATGAAGGATTTTAGTTAACTAGGAGAAGCATGATATTTTTAAATATTTCTCAAGCATTTGAAGAGATGGTAAAAAGAAAAGGGGAAGGCATTTGTCTCCTAAAATTGTCCATGCTGCCAAAAGACAGATTTCAGTATGCTTTGATAACAATCATTTAGAGTGTTTTCCAAATTTGCAGGTATTGTAGTGTGAATTGAAGTAATAAACAGGCATTTGGGCTGGGCATTTGTCTGCAAATTTCACTTTGCAGACAATGTATCTGGATCTTAGAGAAGTTAAGTAACTTTCTCTAAGTTATGTCAGAGCTGGAACTCAAAACCAGGTGTACTTCAAGTCCAACAGTTTTGCACTCTAGCTTGCTTTTGAGGCCCAGCATTTTAGCCAATCACCATCCCTTCAGTTTTTCATATGAGACAATTGAGTCCCAGAGGGAAGAGGGAACTTGCCTAAGTTTACATGGCAAGCCAAGTATATAAAAATGTTCAGCTCACATAAATGGCAAATGACTAATATGGATTGGTTTTCAGGGTGGAATGAATTATGGATGGAAAATTCTCAAATCTTAGAAGTGAGAAGATCTGCAGAGGTCACTTTGTCATATGTAAAGCTTCCTTCTGTAGCTTAGTTGGCAAATGGTTATTCAGCAAGAGATTATAGATCTCTGAGGGATTTACAACCTTGTGAATATTCCTTTCCATGTTTGATAGAGGAAGTTGTTATATTGAACTAGAAAACTGTTTTCTATTCTGGCCCAATTTCTATACTCAGAAGCCATAGAGAATGTTGCTTCTCCTTTATATGCCAAACCTTCAAACTTCGAAGACGTCTTAATTGGTAGAATATCATCACTATGCTTAATTGTGTGGTTTTTTTGTTTATTTGTTATTGTTGATGTTGTTTGCCCAATTTATTTGAAAAGGTAAGAGACTCAAGTAATTCTTAGAATACAAATACATATCTTGGAGAATATTAGTTTGTGAACTATTTCTATGCAAAATAGAAATTAAAGGGTAGAATAAAAGGTGCGTCGACAGAATTTTCACTTTATGAATTGTGAAGTGTGAATTGAACAGTGCTGCCTTTTGACCACTAGAGGTCTTCAAAGGACTTATAATAGCTACATCTCAGTCAACCGGGAAGGAGGAAAACAGCCTTAAAAAACTAAGCTGACAGAAATTCTTAACAAATAACTTACTCCAGAGCTTATGTAATTATAGGTGTTCTGTAGTCTTAAGACTAAATATTTCTGCTAGCTAGAGTTCAGGCCAAAAAAAAAAAAAAAAAAAAAAAAGATAGCCACCGCCCCCAGCAAACAAATTCTCAAATGCAGGAGAGTTGCAATGTTTCATTTTATATTTTAATTCCTTGCTTAATCATTTTAGTTTGTATTGGGGAGCTTCTGATGCTAATTGCAATGATAATAGGATTCTTATAAGTATTCCATAAAGTGGAAATCCACTATCATTTACCTCTGCTATGACTATATTATAAATAAATTAATTAATATACATATAAATATATACATGTGCACACACAAAGTATCCTAAATTTGGTTTCAAATTTGAAGGTTAGGAGATGTTGTGGGCTAATTCTTTGACTTGTCCCAAAAACATTGTGGAGCAAGTCTGGACCAAGTTTTTATATCAATTTAGAAAAGGAGCTTCCTGTTTGGATTTAATAAAAGAAAATAAATGACAAATGACCTTTGATGAAATAATAGATCCTATAATAATCCAAGTAACAATTTTCTGATTGTTACTCTTTTTTCTCTTAATTACTCATTTAGTTCAATAAATACTTTTTTTTTCTTACTCAATTAGTTCAATAAATACTTATTAGGAGCCTACCACATGTATGCCATTTTAATATGTAGTGGCATACATAATAATTGCAATCACATATGATCCTAATCAAGCAATTAACAATTTGGGGTGGGGGGAGACAAAGAATTGCAATTTGACTTTATGAATGCCACATTAGAAAGATAATAGTAAGGGCAGTGAGAACCCAGAAGGGTATCTAACTCATGGCCAGTCAGAGAAGATGTCAGGAAAGATCAGACATGTGAACTAGGCCTTGGAAGATGAAAAGGCACTCCTCTAGAGAGTGGGAGGGATAATATTTCACGGAGGAGAAAGAACATATGCAAAGCAAAGCCCCAAGGCAGGAGATAGAATAGCATATTAGGGAATGATGGTAAGTGGATGGAGCTTTTAACACATGCTTAAAAGTATGATTAAAATCTTGAAGGTCATAGAATCAAATGAGTCTTGAAAGTATTCACCTCTTTCACTTTTTTCCCCTGGAGAGTTTTCCTGTCTATATATAAAATGGAATTAGGAACTACATCCATGATTGTTTTATATAGAGGGTCAAGAAAGGACTGAGTGAAGTCAAAGTAAAAATTGATATTTCTGAATTCTTATTTGTTATTTTAGTCATTAACCATTTAACAGTAAATAGTGATACCCGATCAGAGTATAAACAAAATGTTAAAACTAGGCTTTCTTAATGAGCTAAATAAAAAGCAATCTAAAAATTGTTTTCCTTTATATTATCTAGCCCATATCGGTTTTTTTTCACTCACTCACTTATTCACTCACTCACTTCCTCCCACCATCCCTTCCTCCCTTTCCTTCCTCCTTCCTTCCAGCCCTCTTCTCTCATTCTCTCATACTTGCTGAAGGGCAGTTTGCTTTAATCTAGTGAGTAAGGGCTGGTGAAGAATGAGCCATGTCTGATTTAGAGAAGAGGGAATGCTGGTTAACACGGGTGTGGTCAATGGAATGTTTATGTGTTTAATGTTTTTTATAAGCAGGAAAAAGGAAACATTACAAAATCATTCAAAATCTGTACAATAGAAATAAAAAATAAATTTGAATTACATTTTATGGTAATAACAGTAATGTCCTAAGGAACTTACTCAATTCAACCATTATGTTTACAGACATTTCCTAGTCTTCTAGTAAAACAGCTGTTGCTGTCTTCGGTCCTCATTGTGTAAAATCATTAAACATTGTTGGATTGCTGAGCTTGAGGCTTCACGTTCCTGTTCTTTGCAGGATTCAGTATGAGACCTCTATTTATATTTATATTTGAATAGCTAATAAAATATAAGTGGAAAATTCCTAACCAGTCTCACTGCCTCTCATCTAATTTTCCTTTGTCTGATTTAATAATTCTGCTGACTTCATTTTCGAAAGATAACGTCTGAACACCTATACAAGGCCATTCGTGATCCAGCTCACCATCTCTCTCCCCAAGTTCTTTTCTTTCCTTGCTCTGTAGAGCTCTTTGTTCCAGTCATATCAAATTTCTGTCATTTTCCATAACTTGACATTATAGGAAAACCTCCAGACCTTTGCACACATTATTCCCTTAGCCTTAAGATTGATCACCTTAGTCTTTCCCCATTACTTCCCTTGTCTGTCCATACAATAAAACAATGATCACACTCAAGAAGTTATAGCATAACAAAAATATTCATTTCATTTACAATAATTATCTGTACTAATTCTTCTGTGAAGGCCTTGAATAAAAGGCTTTTATTTTTTCATCATGATATTCCCCACACGTGGGTCAGTGCCTGGCATTTAGTAGGTGTTTAGTAGAGTTGTGTTCAATAAATAAATGAATGAATGGGGGCCGGCTCGATAGCCCAGTGGATAGGGCACCGGCATACCACATGGGAGGCCCCAGGTTCGGTTCCCGGGGACCTCTCCTAGCGGGCAGACCGCCTTGAGAATGGCAAGCCGCCATGGGCAGCATGGGCGGGCCAGAGCCGCCGTGGGCAGGGCAAAAAGCTGCCACGGACAGGGCAAAAGCCGCCACAGGCAGGGCAGGTCGCCCACGAATGGAGCGCAGCCAGCCACCCGCAAACTGAAAGCCGGCCGTGAATAGAAGCAGAAGCCGCCCACAAGCGGGGACAGCCGCGCCTGCGCAGTGACCAAGTCTCGGCGCGCCCCCGCAACGGGGGTGGGGGAGGGGAGATATGTAATAAAATAAATAAATCTTAAAAAAAAAAAAATAAATGAATGAAGAACTGTAAGGAGATATATATGCAGTAATCATGTAGACAAAACTATTTGACTCTATTTTTAAACTCAGGAGTAGAGGTTAACTTTATATCAAGGTGTTTTAAAATAAATAATTAGCTTACTATTGTCCTATAGATATATGATATCTATTATATTTTATGATTCCAAAGAAATATATTTCTCATGCCTTCAAGGTTTTCTGATAATACATGTTATTTGAATAAATTCTTCTCCAGAATTTATTTCAACTAGTTGGTTTCATCTTTGTGCTGTCACCTCAAGCTCTTTTCCAAAGGGAAATAATTTTTGTTACTTATTACTTGATTAATTACCTGTGGAAAGGAGAATAATGGATATTTCCGGCAGGCTCTTTGTGTTTTGTTAATGTTTGGGGTTGAGAAGCAAGGAAAATATCCATTTCCTTCCAATATGCTTTAAGCCATGAAAATACAAATACAGATTTAACACAGTTTATCTCATCCATCAGCACCTCATTTAGAGGAAGTCAACCTTTTCCACTTGTTCAGGGTGGTGAGGAAGTGGACGAATATTTGGTCTGAACATTCAACACAGAGGTTATAGCAGAGCAGGTGCTCCAAAATGTCTACAGGGACTTCCAGGGCTTTGGCATAGACTTGCTTTCTTTTTAGTATTGCTTTTTTTTGCTAACCAGTGTTTCTAAATAATCTCATTTGTAGATTTTATGCATTTGAAATGTTGCTGTTGAATTAGGAGACTGCAACCTTTTAATCAGTCTAACAGGAAATCAGTGTGGTATCAGCCTCCTCTAGTTCTTCCTTCACACCTAGACTTCCATTTGGTAAGGACCCATTTAAAAGTGTTGAAGGAGAATTTACAGCTTGGAAAAGTTTGTTTATTCACAGGAAAAACATATATCAGAAAGTAGTGTAAGAAAATAAGCCAGTACTGCATTGAACCAGTAGTGCATTTCATTGTTATTTTTTTTAAAAACCTTTCAATATTAATATCTTTCTTCCAATGTATAGTGTAATTTAATTTCTAAGAAATCCTTAAGTCTACAAGTTGATTTTTAATCATCTTGGTCAAGGGTCTGCAAACTATGACTGGTGGCCAAACCCGGCCTCCTGTCTGTTTTTGTTAGTACATTTTATTGGAATACAGCCACTCTCATTTATTTTCCTATTTTCTGTGGATGCTTTTGCACTTCAACAGCAGAATTGAACAGTAATGCCTACTAGGTCTAAAATATTTAATATCTGGCTTTGACCAGATATTTGTTAAACCTGATTCTACATGATGATATTTAGTACAGTTTTATTGGCTGACATAATGTTGTTATTTACCATTTGTTCTTTTTAGATAATGATGTAACAAGATATATACTACACATTAAAATTTCACAACCTACATAAAAATAAGGATAGGAATTTTAGGTTAAATGTGCATTGAATAAAAAAGGTTAAAAATGTTTGTATACAGGATTTTTTTGGCTAAAATAAAGGCAAAATTGGTAAAAGAGACACGAAATAAAACAATGAGCAGAATGGATAAAAATGTCAGTATTGTAAATAACTCTATAGATAGTCTATCAAATAGCTTTCTTATAATAACATTGTTTACTATCAAAATTGTCAAGAAAGAAAAATTCTAATTAGAAGAGAATCAATATACTTCATCTATTTAATTCTATCAAGGTCAATTAAGATATTTTTCCTCTTCTTAAACTGTAACGTTATGATATTTGTTCCATTTTTACTTCCGTTCCCGGTAATTAAAACAGCAGGTTACAGATGGATTATTACAATATGGCACAGACATTTTCTTGCCCTTGGGGTAGATGGACATTGTCTTATGTAGGCACTGTCCATTCTCCACAGGCAAGGCTCCCTCAGATTGCCCTTGGAAGAGAAAATTAACCTAAATAAAACTCTTTTATTTGTCCCATGAATCTTTGAATCTAACTTTATTAATGACTGTCAGTTGAGTTGGTCTAAACAGGAAAATAATCCAATAATCATATTTTTTATGTCAACTTGACACAAACTTTGAAGTTAAAAGGAAAAAGATTCTGTTATTAAGAGATTTTTAAAAGTCTTCTTTAAAATGTGTAGTTATTTGTAAAGCATGTTAAAATTTTTTTAGGTTGATTGAAAGAAATCTGTTCCCTCTGAAAATAATGCTCCAATGAACTCTTTTGCAATATCTGCCTGCACAATGGTGGTTAAGAAAATTTCAACGAAAAAAGAGAAAAGCTGAAAAAGTTTCAAAACAATAATCAAATGTGTCTTTGGGAGAGGAGTCATGTTATTTGGCAGAGTATCAAATGCTTGTTTATCCATTTATTTAAGCTCATGCAGAATTTGTGGAAAAAATCTTAACATATTCTGCATGTGTCCCTTAAATGATCCAAAGTTTCTATTCCTTCTCAGCACTAGGAAACCATTGTTTTTCTTTTTTCTTTTTTTTTCCAAAGCTAGTATATAGATACCTATATAAGGTATTACAGTGCATGAAGGAAAACTTTTATTTTACTTCTGATTATTCTTATGTGTAAATGTATAGTTGAAATTATCAACATTTTTGAGTCATCACAAATCCTTGGCACTGTCCCAAGTTCCTTTAGATTGGTCCCTATGTTGAAAACTCCACAAGGTTACATTAACAGGCTGTTTTGGTTTTAGAGTAAATTTTTTCATGCCTTACCACACATGAAATACCCTCTGCCTCCTGCTTACCTAAATTCCTTGCCACTTCCTCTCCTCACCATCCTACCCATCATCTCACACCAACTTCAAGCCCTGTCACATTCATGAAGACTGACCACACAAGCTGGCTATCTCTCCTTCCTCTGGTCTATCATAGCATTCCTTACAAATTCAACGTATAGCTGTTGTATCACATTCAACTGGCTTGTCTTGCCCTTACCTTTATTAAATGTCTTATTTGTCCTATTGGACAATAAGCTTTTAAACCAGTTACTGGGTCTTATACTTTTGGGCTTCCCCTAATGGTAAACATACTAGTTACTCAAAAATTCCTGAAAAGGCATTCTTATACAAGATATAAATGGTTTTGGATAAAATTACATGTACATTTCTTTGTAATAATTCAGATAAAGAGTTGACTAAATCATTCCTGAAAATGATCTTACATATGGAACTAGAAGAAAAATCTCTCCCAAATCATGATTGAGTCCTCATGAATTATATGTTCTACAGAAGATAGCTTTATGCAAAATCAAACCTAAGAGAAATTTCTGTCTTTGTCTTTCATTTTTATGGTAATACCTTAGGGCCTCATTAGCCTGAAACCTCTATTTAATTTTTTTTAAAAAAAGAGTTGCCTTCCTTTGAAACAAACACCCAATTATGAGAAAAATTGTGTTTGCATCTAGAAAAGATAAATATCTCGAACGATTGCTCGTTCGATCGATTGATCTATCTATCTATCTATCTATCTCCCAAGCAGAGGTTTAAAATCAATATAGTAAAAATATTGTATAATATTGTTTGAGGAGAAAAAGGATGGCAGTAGAAAAATAATTCCACTTGTCTCTAAATTTATCAGGGTTTTGAAATTTCCACTATT
Source organism: Chaetophractus vellerosus (assembly GCA_004027955.1). Classification (NCBI taxonomy): domain Eukaryota; kingdom Metazoa; phylum Chordata; class Mammalia; order Cingulata; family Chlamyphoridae; genus Chaetophractus; species Chaetophractus vellerosus. The sequence continues at coordinate 8,949 of PVKH010014712.1, forward strand.
TAAATTATTTTTTAAAAAAACAAATTAGGCTTCATCCAAAGAAGAAAATCATCACTGTTTGGGCAAGTGCCTAATGGAGTACTACAGAAAGCACATTATGCAGACATCATCCTGAAGTACAAAGCAATTACTGTATTATTGAGTGTCTATCCCTCTGCCAGGTGTGTGTTATGTGTTTTACATATACTGTCCCTTTTATTCCTGACACTACCCCAGGGGGTGCTTTCAGCAGTTTTATTTTATTATTACATATCAAGTTGAAGCTTGGAGGGAGATGTGGAACGAGTTGCTATGACAGTGCCTAATGGAAACACAGCTTCAGGGCCCAACAGTAACTTTCAGCAAATGATCCCTTTAGTGTACAGAATAAAGAGACCAGAAAGGGCAAATCTTGTCACTTATATAGCTCAAAGAGTCCAAAAGAGCAGGGGAAGAAGTTCCATCAAGGCTGGTCTCCCAAGATGGCTGAAGACTGTTCCAGGTCAGAGTCCATAGATGGCAGCTTTGCATACCCCACTTCACCCCCAAGAAGAAAGACCAATCTATAATGGTGGAGTGTGGTTTTATCCATCTGGTGGGGTAAGGGAGCTCTGCCACTGAGAATTCCTGTTCTGAACAAGCATTTAGGGCTTGTTATGCCCAGCAGAAAAGTCTGGCAGAGACTTTTTTTTAAAAAAAGATTTATTTATTTACTTTATTTTTCTTTATTTATCCTCTCCCCTCCCCCAGATGGTTCTCTCATCTATCTACTCATTGTTTGCTCGCCTTTTCCGGGAGGCACCGGGAACTGAACCCAGTACCTCCCACATGAGAGGTGAGTGCCCACTGCTTGAGCCACATCCACTCCCTGGTGGGCTGCAGCATCTGCTGGTTTGTGGCGTTGCTTGTTGCAGCAGGGGTGGCATCCAGCTTGTTGTGGTGGGGGCGGCATGGCAGAGACTTTTCATTAGACTTAATATCTCCCCCACATTGTGAAGTAGCGCACGATCGAAAAGGAGGTGGAGGTAGGAGATGGCAGCTTACCATGTGTTTGTGACTTCCCCAGAGAAGGAAGTGGGAGTACGTAAGTTCTGGGCAATGGCTGCTTAACAGGTGTCTGTGACTTCCCTGACAGGAAAGTGTAGCATTTGCCCAAGACCATGCATGGAGCTGGATGGAGAGGTAGGCTTATCTGACTCCAAAACCTATGTTTTTTCTCTTATCCCATATTGCCTTTTACAAAATGAATTCTCATCCTTTAGCAACTTTGCTTGTCAAAATCCCTGGAAAGTTGATATATATATATTTATAACTAGATGATAGGGAGTCTTTGCAGATATACTTCACATTATTCTCAAAGAATTTTCCATACACAATCTTTGGAAAAAGCAACATTTGCCTTTTGCCAAAGATTGTTAGCTTTTCCAGGAGTATGGCACTACCAACTCATATTCGTGGTGCTTTCCATTTGACCTCTGAATCCCTTCCTGTTATATTTTTGCTTAACTTGCCTTTCTCCTTTTTCAGAGAAGCAATTTTCTTCTAACCGGTTTTCTTTCAGGATTGGAACTTAGTTCAATAGGAATCTGATACTCAGAGCTACAAGAGACCTTAGGGGGAAATCTAACATCAAACCCTTATTTTACTAATGGGTAAAAAGCTGACATTTGGGGAAGTGACTTTATCTAGGTTATGGGAGGGATCCAGGTCTCCTAATTCCCATCTTAGTGGTCTTCTGTGATGTACTGTGTTTCAGTGAGAAACCTAGAAATTAAAGCAATTAGGAAGTTACAGATAATTTTTTTTTCGTGCTTAGTGATCAGGCTGTTTTGAACCATCATTTACTAATCCATATTTTTAAATGCTATTTTTAATATAAAGGACATGGAAAATTGAAAAATGGCTTATAGTTGTAGGAGAGTAGATATTACTGTTTCCATACTGGCTTCAGGCTACCTTTCCAGCCCCACCTTCCCTGGTTCATTCTGGAACTTGCCATATGCTTCATGCTTCATTCATTTAGTCCGTGGTACTTCTTTATTTGGAATTCCTTTCCAGATCTTATCTGTCTGGAAAAATCTTACTTAGTCTCCCTTTCATATGTCTTACCTTCTATTTTACTTTTCTAGACTGCTTAAAGGAATATACCAAGACATGGGTTGGCTTTTAAGAATAGGAATTTATTTGCTTACAGTTTGAGTCTGGGAAAATGTCCAAATCCAGGTGTCATCAAGGTGATGTTTCTGCCTGAAGTCTGGCTGCCTGCGACCCTTGGCTCCTCTGTCACATGGCAAGGCACATGATGGCATTTGCTGGTCATGCCTTCTCTTCCTGGTTTCCTTGCTTTCAGCTTCTGACTTCTGTGGCTTTCTCCTTCTTTGTCTGAATTTCATTCTCTTCTAAAGGACACTAATAAGAGGATTAAGACACACCCTGGCCCACAACTTAACTGAAGAAACCTAACCAAGAGTCTTGTTTATAATAGGTTTACACGCCCAGGAATGGATTAGCTTTAAGGACATGTTTTTCTGGGGTACACATTTTCACACCACAACACCTTTCCTGAACTATGGCAGAATTAATTTCCCGCTGTCTGTTTTCTCCTAGCAATCTGTCCCTACCTTTATTACAGTATTTATTTATATTTTATTGCCACTGTATATTCACTCATCTGTTTCTTCCTCCAAACTGGAAGCTCCTTGACACAAAAATTTTGTCTTAATCACCTTAGTATCTCCCATGACAACTCAATGCCAGGCACATAGTAGGTGCTGAAAAATATTCCTGTTAAATGGACTCTTTGAAAACCATGGTCTTTTGTAGATAATATCTTAAAAGAAAAAAGTCTGAAACTTAGGACTAGAAGAGTTTCTGCTCAGATAAGTATTATATGCTTTGCTGTCATTCTTATTAATAGAATTTTGTCTTGTCAAAGTTTGAAACTAATACTTTATTTTGAGTGATCTGTGTTTTATGTAGCTTTTTAAGTAATAGAGAGGGATTTATATGGTCCCAGTCATAATCTCTTGCTTGGTTGCTTAATATGCCTTTCTCCTTTTAAGCCATTGTGGCTAGTAACATTAATTTTGCTATCTGATGACGCAAAAATAAGCCTATAGCAGTTTGGCAGTTTGATATAGTTATGAATTCCAAAAGCAGATATTGGATTATGCTTGTAAACTGGTTTGTTCATCTGAGCATGATTAAGTTATGATTATGGCTTTGATTGGGCCACATCAATAGGGCATTGAACCCTGCCCTTTGGTGGGTGGGGAATTAAAGATAAAAGACATGGCAAAGGGAAGAGTTGGAGTTGAGCTGGAGTTCTGATGTGGAGTCTTGAGCTGGAGCCCTGGAAAGTAGGCATACAGAGGAGCTTGGTCATGAGGAAGAAGAGAAGGCCCCGGGAAAAAAGACGAGCTGTTCGCCTGACAGTTCACAGTTGGCCTCGTGGAGAGAGGCAAAGCCTTGAGAGGCTCCTAGTCTACAGCTGACCTTGTGGAGGAAACAGAGGAGCTGTGCCCGGAGAGAAACAGAGCCCCAGGAAGAGAGGAACCCAAGAAGCCTGAACCCTTGCAGACATCAGCAACCATCTTGCTCTAAACCATGGCAATAAACTTTGGTGAGGGAAGCAACTTATGCTTTATGGCCTGCTAACCAAAGGATTCTACCCCAAATAAATACCCTTTATAAAAACCAACCGATTTCTGGTACTTTATATTTTGCATCAGCACTCCTTTGGCTGACTATTACAAAGCTTCTAATCATTCTTTCTGATTTGATATAATAAATCAAGTCAGTGACCATTATAAAATATGGGCCTTTCTGTCACTATAATTTTGTTAGAACCAAGGTTTAATATAGTACTATATGTATATATACATAGAACAGATCTATTATAAATAAAACCTACAAAGTGTCAAATTCCTGGGAGTGTGGGTCTTACCTTGGAGTATATGATAACTTATCCCCCAATGTATCAGAATTGGACTCATTTACAATTTTCCTACACATGGCTCTTATGCCATTTTTATTTGAACCTATAATTATCACTATACCTGTTGATTATGTGTCCCAGAGATTTAAATCTTGTGGCTGTCCATAGGCCAGTTGAGCACTGACTCTCAGGAGTTTTGCAGCCAACACCTATCTCCAGTTCATCGGACTCACCCAGGACAACTAACAAAAGGATGATGATGGACAATGCCTATCCCAGAAAACAGAGTATCTACAACTGCAAGCAAGGCAGTTCCATCCATCTTCCCCATAGCATCTAAGCCCCCTCTCAATCGGAAGCAGAGTGGGCATCACCATGCCCAAATCCTCAAGATTGAGGAATGAACAAACAGAGGGGGCTATGCAACTATGGACCAAAGTAGACTTATAATTATTCTGGTAATGGAAGAGCTGGTAACATTGATATTAAGGCAATGGTCACTAGAGTTTCTGAGGGGAGGGAAAGGGAAGAATAGGTGTAACATGGGACATTTTTGGGACATTGGAATTGTTCTTCATGATATTGCAATGACAGATACAGGCCATTATTCATTTTGTCAAAACTTATAAAATTGTGCAGTGCAAAGTGTAAACTATAATGTAAGCTATAGACCATGGTTATATGTTCATCAATTGTAAGAAATGTACCATACTAATGAAAGAGGTTGTTAATGGGGAACAGTGTGGGAAGGGGGTTGGTGGGGTATATGGAAATCCCCTATATTTTCGGTGTAACATTTATGTAATCTAAAGCTTCTCTAAAAAAAAAACAAAGATAATAAACCTATCTGATCATATCTATAGAAGTAATTCACATACAAATACTTTTCATAAAGCTATGTGTTTTTTTTTTAAACTTCATAGCTGATAAGAATGAAAACAAGCCAAACTTCAGGAGTAGAATATCTAATTTGATAGATTATATTAGTTTATCAGGGCAAATGTGTTCATCAGTACAACTCCAAACCTTAAGCAAGATTAATAAAACACTGAGATCCTAGAGACAGTGTCTTTTGGTCCAAATATGGAGTTATGTAATACAGAGCTGTTTGCAATTAATCACAATTTGTAATGACTAGTGAGTTTATTCTGTATACTTTAGAAGAGCAGAAATGCAGTGATATTTTGTGATCTAAATAAACAAAAATTTAGACACAGGAAAACTGGCACATTAACATTACAATTCATTAATGGAGAGTTTTGCTTTACCAATGTCTAAATCCAGTGAAACATCTGTAAGTATATTTAAATTGGGCTTGATGGACTTTGTTTATATAACAAATTGTAGTTGCATAATTTATGACTGAAATGATGCTTAGGTGGTATAAATGAGCTGCTGCTTAGAGATTCCCAGATTGTGTAGAATTCAGGTGCTAGAATCTGGGATACTGTATACAGAATTTCTAATAGGTCTGCTATTTTTCTTTGCCATTTCAGCAATTACAAAAATGGCCTGCCTTTGCAGTTTCCCTGGTGGAGACACGATTGTCATGGGATGGATCTAGATTTAATTTAATTCTTTTTCTCTTTACCATACTGCACTGCCAGAGAACAGATTTCCATATAGGTCGATTAGGGTTATCCTACACTAAATATTTTGGTTAATATGCTACATATGGTATTTCTTCCCTCCTTTTAATGACCATGAAGTATTTTGATGATAAACCATCACCATCATTCAGGGGAAATACACATTATAGCTAATTAAATGATACTACAAAAAGCATCATGAAAATTTCCAGTTTCCCTGGGTTGTTACAACATTGTTTTAGTAGAAATTCCATCTTCTTGTCCTGAGGAAAAAAATTATTTGAATGCTTCTAAACAAAGGAGTAAAAAGAGATTCCGTTTGATAACTTCGAATGTGTTTCTAAATGTGCCCAGCTTACCAAGTTGTAATACCTAGTTCATTCAGTTCTTTCCTTCTAGCTACTTCTATTGACCATGAGGCACTTTTTTCATTAGAACATGAGACTTTACAATGCTTTCATTAAGACCTCATATAAGTGAAGGAAAATGATTGTCATAGGACAAATTCCCCAAGAAACAGAATTTTATACTCTAGGATTTGCATGTGGGAGGTTTATTGGGAGTTGATCTTGGGAACAACTGGGAAAGATGAGTAAAGCAAGATTGAGCAGGGGGAGAAGTTTAACTAGTAAGGTTTCAACAGAAAACCCAGAAGATCCTATAGGAATTCTCCATTTGATATGACCCTTCAGATTTTATCTGCCTTGAGGCATGGGTCCAAGTATTTATACCCCTGTATCTACCAGTCACTGGATGTAGGCTTGGGGAGGTGACCTTGGGCCAGTCAAGTCTCTTTGGCTGAGGACAATTCCTGGAGAGAGATTAATCTGAAAACTATTAGCCACCAACACTCCCAACATTGGAAAGAACGAGTGCTTCCATTTTGAGAAGGAGTTCTGGGCAGCATATCATAGTGCCCTTTATAATGAGATGCTTAACTTTTAGTACAACAGTTCTAATGCCAGTTGTGGGTGATGGTTAACTTGTATGATGTAGAACATTTAAACCATTTAAGTAAACCATGACTTGGAAATGGTGGAAAATATCAACATTATTCCATAACATGGTTATCTTTAGAAATAACAGCCTCCAATATCCCCCTGAGAACTCAGGTAAATTTTAAAGATTATCATTAATTTTAATGAGAACAATTTGTACAGAATCACATGTTAGTAAAAGAATAAAAAGATCTTCATGTTAAACTTTGAATATCCCCTTGTTTATTTCAGCCTTTAAATGAATACAGAGTTGTAACTGTTTTCAGAGCTTTTATCATAATAACTGAGAATTTTTCATATTTTTATTGTTTTATTCCTAATAAATGTTCAAATATATTAGTATCCAATTTTGGGTATTTAGAAATATTTCTATTAATCTATATTAAAATGTAGAAGTAAAGAAGAGACACTCTGACTGTTAAAAAAATAAAATGACTAAATTTTAAGGTTCAACTTGATCTACTTTTGAAGCTCTGTTTCAGAGTGAAAAAGAGGATAGTACTTGAATGATATAAATTTTGATGTTTGTTGACAAAGTAACTTCCATGGCAAAAATAAATCCAGATGTATGGTGAGCATATAAAAGAGGTAGAGTGATATAATTGAATTAAACACAGAGTTTCCTAGCTTAATGAAGAGGTCAATTAGCATTTCATGCTAAGGGATCAACTGCTATTTGAAATGAATATTGGTGACAGATGGTATAGTAGATAAAAACAGAACAACAAGTAGAAATATGGTAGCCCAACATTGTAAACGTAATTAACAACACTGAAATATAAATCTGAATATGGTTAAAAGGGGAAATGTTTGTATAAATGGCAATAGAAGAAAAAGTTTTAAAATATTCATGGAATTTCACTACCCAAACAGTGAACTCTAAGTTCAGCCATGGACTATCGTTAATAGTACAGTTATAAAATTGTGC
>PVKH010014713.1:0-16377 GCA_004027955.1 Chaetophractus vellerosus
GGCTAGAGGCCTGTTCTTTCTACGCTTCCACATACAGGACTCCAGAAGTCTGGGGATTGGAATTTCAAACTGGCCTTGCAGTCATTATACGAATTTGAGAACATATTTCTTAAATTTTGCTAGCTTGATTTATAACTTTTAAGTAGTTAGGTGAATAGTATACAGGCTCCATTTGTTCTCTTGCCCTGGGTCCCATAGATATTTGTGGTGGGTCTGCCCCTTCTTTCCAGGACCTCTGTGAGTACTGAAAGGAGATGAAACTGAATCTGATCCATGAAGTAATAGGAGGGTTTACTAGCTTTGTATTTCCAGGATTCATCATTAGAACTAAGGCTAGGTGCATTTATTGCCTACTTCCAAAGTATATATTGTGAACCCACCAATAAGTTTATATAACTTAGGAAACCCTACCCCTCATTGCCAAATTTCTCCCTCTAAGAGCTAGTGGGGAGGAATTATTAAGAGAAGTCAGAATGCTGTTGCAACATTTACCCCTAATGTAGAGAAAAAAAAAATCCCTGGAATATGTCTTCAAATAATTCCTAGTGAGTTTAGATATTGTAACATTCACTTATTTATTATTCATTCTTTAATTCATTAACCATTTTTAAATTTAATAACACTTTCTGGGTTCCTATTATGTGCCTGGAGATGTGGTAGGCACCTTGCCTTTTGGGTCTTCCACCCAGCCGCAATTGAACATGCAAGTATCTAATTATCAAGACTTCAATAACAACCAATGTTGAAGTTCAGGAACTGAGACCGTGAAAACAGTGCCGGGGATGGAAAGAATGAGAAAGAAATGAGAGATAGATGGGGTCAGGGGACCCTTCACCCTGAGGGAAAAGAATACCGCTGCCCAACCATCGTGGCTTTTATTAAGCATTAGAACAAAGAAAATACATGTGTGCATGTGCAAGGGTAATGGATACATGGCAGATTGCACTTTACTAATGTCAGCAAATTATATTATTATTATTCTTTAAGGTTAATGGTTCAGTTCTCATACATTCTTGCATGTCACAGACCTTGTTAACCATTATCTTGACATATACTAGATGTACTCCTTTTTTTTTTTAAGATTTATTTATTTTATTACATATCTCCTCTCCCCCCCGCTGTGGCGACGCGCCGAGACTGGTCACTGCGCAGCTGTGGCTTTCCCCGCTTGTGGGCGGCTTCTGCTTCCATTCACGGACGGCTCTCAGTTCACGGGTGGCTGGCTGAGCTCCATTCATGGGTGACCTGCCCTGCCCATGGCGGCTTTTGCCCTGTCTGTGGCAGCTTTTTGCCCTGCCCACGGCGACTCTGGCCCGCCCATGGCGGCTTGCCATTCTCAAGGCAGTCTGCCTGCTAGGAGAGGTCCCCAGGAATCGAACCTGGGGCCTCCCATGTGGTATGCCGGTGCCCAATCCACTGGGCTATCCAGCCGGCCCCTAGATGTACTTACTCCTTGAAGCACAGAAAACTTCCCCACCAGGTATGTACCAGATTTTATCTTAATGTCTTAAGACATGTGATGAGTATGTCCTGTACATTCCAAGGTGGCCTGTTTTCTGCCACGAGCCAAGGCCTTTATTTGAACTCCTTCACTTCCCCCCTTTTTATTAATTAAAGATTAAAATGAGAATTAATGGAACCATTAATTAATATATGATGACACAAGGTGACTTCATGCCACTCTTGTCTTCTTCCATAGGCTCTTGTGACTGTGCCTGTTTTAGGTTGTCCTCCTCTGAGGTTCTTACCTGTCATTGACTACCATCCAAGATTTCAAGCTTTTATAAGGAAGGAAGTTAAATCATAACATTGCATAAAGGCGGTATACTTAAGGTTCCATAATTAAATGATTATATAATTATTAAAATGCGGTTAAAGTAGAAGGAGTAAATATATAAATTTTAACTAGTGTTTCAAGGCTGGATTCCACAACATAAATGCATTAATCATATTCAATTTTCCATTTTCTTTACAAACATAAGCAACAATTCTACTTTTAAAAACACAGATTATTCTAATGCACAAGACAATTATCCCCAAACAAATCCAAAATGATATTTGGACTGTTTTTTGTTTCCACCAATGAAGTAGGTTAACAGCTTTAAGATTTCAGATAGTTCATTCCAAAATTCCGCTCCAGGGGTTTCTTGCAGCTCATTTTGAGACATGCTTAGTGCCTTATTCTGCAACTCTAAAATATCTAAAGAAATATTATGCTTATATCCAATCAGATGATTTTTCACCTCTTCCCATTCATGTTCACTATTATTATAAGGCAAAGAACTTTCATTCCAATTACACTTATGTGCTCTTAACAAATTGAGATTATAAATTTGATTACCCAAATGTACAATAGCTGTTTCAAGATCATTCATACGATTGTTCAGTTCCATATCAATTTGAGATTGGCTGTGCCACATCTCACTGGCATTTTTATGCCAGTCTTTCACGTTTTGTTGCGTCTGTACTCCTTGATGCAAAGCCATATCAGCAACAGCGGCAGCAGTGATAATGCCGATTAGTCTCAAAATTCCTGCTATTAAAAGTCCAATCAGTCTTTTTGTCCTTTTCAAGTAATGGTTGAGGAAGTGCCATAGCAACTGAGATTCTGGAGACTGCTGTCAATGTCTTGTCATTCGAACCAGTAACCATTGTCCTTTTCTTCTTGCTACAAAAAGAGTTTGGTTTGGTTTTCCTGCAAATATGAACTCTTAAGACAGGTAAATAAAGTGCAACTGGAGCAATTAATGCTCCTTTCACCAAAGGTCACTTTTCCAATTATAAAAACTACAGGATCTTGTACACATACTGTAAGGAATTGAGTTGAATTTTTTGTTAAACTGGTATTATTAGTTTTATTGCCTTGCCATTCAAATATTGAGCCAGTTCCCAAAAATATTCTCCATAAATAATTTTGAGTTTTATTAAATTTAGTATCCCACTGTTGTGGGATAAATCTTCCTTGATGCAACCAATTTATTGAGCTTTTAGTAGATACCGTATTACCAAAATTCTAGAAATAAGGGTAAATGTCATTGGTAGATTCGGTTGTATTATTTATAATCCAATTTGTAGTTTTGTTCTTAACAGGCTTCAGTATCCCTATAAGGGCCCGATCCTTTACAATTCCATAGGGATCATTAAACAACACAACTTCAAAAGAACAATGGCATGTATGCCATTTTTCATTTAGTAATCGATTTTGAGAGGAACATGTAAGATTCGTCATATCTTCTGATTTATATGGTAAAGAAGGGAAAATGAGAATACAAATTTGAGTTTGATTTTTCTCTGTTAAAACCACACTGTGATTCTGAGGCTGCATGCATGCAGGATCATGTCCAATACAAAGAAGGCGGTCTATAAAAGGTAAAGTTAAATTTTCTATAAATTTCCCTTCTTCTTCAGGTTTTAAGGGTAACCATAAGTCTATAGGTCCCAGAAAATGATGTGATTGATTAAGATAAATCGGATAAGACTCATCAGCCCAGGTTAACAGTTCTAAAAGAGGTGGATTGGTAATGTATGCCCAATAAGAGTAATTATGATAGGGTATCTTACCTTGACCTAATACTTTACCTATAATTAATCCAAAAGGAAACCAGCATGTCCACAGTTTAAGTTTCAGCAGCATTCTCAACTCTAGGCTTGATCCTTCTGGAGGGAATCCACTGTTTTTCTCCTGTCTCTGTAATGAAAAGAGCAAAACCTCAGCCCCAAATCTTTACTTCTGCCTTTTCCCATTTATTGGTTGTTTCATTTTTCCAAAATATTGGTTGTGCACATTTTTCATCTTTTTCCTTTTTGTTAATCTCCCATTTCTTTCTGCTGCTGTGGTATTAGAAGTTTGTTTTTGGTTAAGGAAATTTAAGGTAAATAATGCTTTAGACAACTTGTCTCTAGCATATTCTCTTCCATCTCCCCCTTTTTGTTTTTGCAACATTAATTTCAATAAACGATTGCTCTATTTTACTATTGCTTGTCCTTGGGGGTTATATGGAATTCCTGTAACATGTTTGATGTTCCAGTAATTGCAAAATCTTTTGAAAGATTGATTATGATATGCAGGCCCATTATCAGTTTTTAGCTGTGCCGGCAGGCCCATTACAGAAAAACAATGAAATAAATGAGAACGTACATGTGAGGCTTTTTTAAATCTGTGTGAGCAGTTAACAAATAAAATTAGAAAATGTATCTACTGTTACATGTACATATTGAAAGTGGCCAAAAGTAGGCACATGCATAACATCCATTTGCCAAATCTCGTTAGGGTGTTCTCTGCGAGGATTTACTCCTGTAGAGAAAGTGGGGGCATGTATGGGTCCGCAAGTAGGACACTGTCGAACAATTTCTTTACTTTCTTTGGCTGTTAAGTGGGGATATTTATGACATAAGCCAGAAGCATTAGTATGTGTAAGTTTATGATAATCAGCAGCAGTTTTGGTATGAGCAATACGTTTATCTACCAAATCATTTTGTGAAGCCTTAAGACCGGGAAGTTGAGAATGGGAATGAATACAAGTGATGTAAATTGGATTAGATCGCTCATGAACAGTTTTTTGTAATTGTAAGAAAAGAACTTCTAATTCAGAAATTGGAGATATTTGAGCTGTTTCTATATAACTGACAACGTGACAGACATAAGCAAAATCAGACATAATATTTAAAGGCTCAGAAACATCAGTTAGTAATTGAATAATAGCCATCAATCCCACCTTTTGGGCGGATGAATGAGGTGTTTTCCAAGATTTAATAGTTGGTCCTAAATATCTTGCATTACCATTGCTGCTGCCATCAGTATAGTAAGGGCAGCAGAGAACAGTTGTTGTCTGACAACTTTAGGAAGGATTCATGAAGTACGTTTTAAAAATTGTAAAAATTTTGAATTTGGGAAGTGATTGTCAATTGTTCCAATAAAATCTGCTAAGGCCACTTGCCAGGAGTCACTGAACTGCCAGAGCTGAGAAAGCTCCTGTTTGGTAAGGTCGAATAAGAGTTTACCAGGATCTTTAGCCATGAGCTGTCTCAGGTGAACACGGCCTTTAGATATTATTGCCATAATTTTTTTCAGGATAAGTATGGAGTTTTTTAGTATCTTTGTTGGCAAAAATATCCATTCTATTATGCCTTCCTCCTGCCAAAGTATCCCAGTAGGGGAATGGCAGGACGGAAATAATAAAAGAGAAACTGGAAGATCCATATTTATTCTTGTTAGTTGGCTATTTTGTATTCTTTCTTCTAACCATTCTAACTCCTGTTTTGCTTCTGGGCTTAAAGTGCAAGGGCTATTTAAATCAGAATCTCCCGCAAGGGTATTAAAAAGATTAGTTAATGCATATGTTGGGATTACTAAAATGGGGCCTACCCAATTAATATCACACAACTTTTGAAAGTCATTTAAAGTATGTAAATGATCAGTTCGAAATTGGACCTTTTGTGGAATTATAACATTTCCATGGATAGTATGTCTCAAGTATTGGAACAGCTTGTTTTTGGATCTTTTCTTCTGCTATCTGTAACCCATGCTGAGGAAAGATTTCTTTTGCCAACAGAAACAGTTGTTTTAACTCAGAGCTTTGTTCAGTGGCAAAGAGGATATCATCCATATAATGAATAATCATAGCACTGAGAAATTGTTTTCGTAAAATTTGTAATGGAATGTGAACAAAAGATTGACATAATGTAGAACTGTTCATCATTCCCTGAGGTAGAACTTTCCAATGATACCATTCAGTAGGTGTCGAATGATTAACAGAAGGAATAGTAAATGCAACTTTTTCTCTATCATTTGGACTAAGAGGAATAGTAAAGAAACAATCTTTCAAATCAATGATAATAAGATGCCAATTTTTTGGAATCATAGTTGGAGATGGCAAACCAGGCTGTAAAGGTCCCATGGGTTGAATAACTTTATTAATTTCATGTAAATCAGTCAACATGTACCATTTGCCAGATTTCTTTTTAGTTACAAAAACTGGAGAATTCCATGGACTTGTAGAGGGTTCAATATGCCCTGCCATTAACTGCTCATATACTAATCCTTTTAGGGCTTCTAATTTTTCTTTTGGAAGGGGCCACTGTTCAACCCAGATAGGTTTGGTTGTCAGCCATTTTAAAGGCAATGTGAAGCCCCTACTCTAAATTTGGATATCCTAAGCCATGGTAATCCCCAGCAAGTCGCCTCAGGTCGGGGAGGGGAAGCATATTGCATATGAGTAATAAGATGTTTAGCTGTGTCAGAAACGTGAGGAAAATTCAAATAAGCTTCCCATTGTTTTAATAAGCCCCTTACCCAAAGATTAAGTCCCACATCTGCAACATAAGGTTGCAGAGTAGCCTTTTGTCCCTCTGGACCTTCCACCTTAAATATTTGAGTACTTTGATAGATATCTGTCATTGTGCCAACACCAGTAAAAACCGTAGGCACCTTTTGCAAAGTCCAATCCTGTGGCCAACATCATTTAGCAATTATAGAAACATCAGCCCCAGTATCCACTAATCCTAAAAATATTTTTCCATTGATCTTAATAGTAATTTCAGGTCTTTCATCTCCTATTGCGGTTAGCCAATAGACTACGTCCAGTGGAACCAAATCCTCATGTATGTTTTACAGGCCAAGATTGGGGTTTTTTATATGATAAAAGTAGCTGTGCTATTTGATCTCCCAATTCAATTTGGTAGGGATTCAATGCTTGTACTAAAACACAAATTTCTCCAGTAAAATCGGAATTTACTATTCCAGTTTGAACCAAGACCCCTTTAGCTGTTAAGCTACTCTGACCGATTATAAGACCTACATCATGGTTGGGTATAGGGCCTTTAACTCCTGTTTTAATTCTTTGAATACCTAACAAGGGAGTGATAATTCTTGTTTCTGCTGATGGGAGATCTACAGCTGCACTGCCTTTGGTGGTGGCTTTTAGCTCTGAGACATGTTGGAGTGGGCTACTCCATTGCTGACCGGGAAGCTTTGGGCCATGTTGGAAAAGATGCTCATATTGTTTGTCTGAGGGCCCTGAGCTAGGCCTGCCTGAAAGTTTCCCAACTTGTTAATAGGATTGCCATTTTTATGATATTTTGATTGGCATTCATTAGCCCAATACATCCCCTTCTGGCAAACAGGACATACAGGAGTTGGCTTGGCTTTATTATTGCCAATAGATGGAGCTCTAACATTAGTTTTAGCTTTACAGTCTTTTTTCATGTGACCAGGCTTTCCACACTTAAAACAATTATTTACCATACGGCTACGGCCCTTTATAGCAGCTGCAAGGAGATTTATGTTGTAAGCATTGGATCCTATATCATGGCAAGCCTTAATAAAATCTTGAATGTCTCCTCCTGCAGCCTTAACAGGGTGTATGGCCTTTTTGCATTCATTACTGGCATTATCAAAAGCCAAAATCTTAACGAACATTTCTCTAAGATCAGGTTGGGTCACTGTTTTTGTAATGATATCAGCCAATCTTGCAACGAATTCAACATATGGTTTAGTATTTCCTTGAACAATTTTAGCAAAAGATTGTACCCTTTGGCCAGGTGTGGCAATTCACCACCAAGCTGCAAGACAGCACAATCTAACTTGTATGATGGCAACATCATCATGCTGTATTTGTCATGGAACTCCAGCCCCTTGACCTAGTCCCAGTATTTGTTCATCAGTAATAGGTACAATTGTTGCTGATTTCATCACGCTATAATACTAGTCTCATCTGTCCACCAAGTTTTAAATTGTAAAAATTCAGCTGAATTTAGAACAGTATGAGCCAGCATATCCCAGTCCCAAGGTATAAATCTGTTAGCTTGTGACATTTCTTGTACTAGCCCTACAGTATTGGGCAAATTTACACCATATTGAGTATATGATTGTTTTAATTCTTTTATAGTTTTAAAAGGAATAGGGACATGATTAAATTGTACACCTCCCTGTGGGCTTTGATCATCCACAGGAATTGGAGTAATAGTAACGGGAAAGGTAGAGAAGAGCTGCATGGCTTCCATATCTCCTTTCTCTATTTCCCTGTGTGATACTTTTCGTAATAGAGGATGAAGGATTTGGTACAACAACAGACACCTTTGGAGGATCATCAAATGTAGTAAAAAATGGATCAACTGAGAATTTAGGAGGCCCAGAAGGTGCTGGTTCAAATGATATCAAATCATTGTTAGGGGCAGTTGGAGCTGATGGTGTAGCAACTGCTGGGAAAATCCCATATATTCCCCTTTTCTTTTCTTTTACTTTGTCATAAACAGGCATATCAGGCTTGGAATGATCAGTAATCTTGTCATAGACATTTTCAAAAGTATTAAGCTCATCATTAGTTTGTTCTACCAATGGATCATGGGCAACCATGTCCTGCTTGTTGCCCTCATTCTCATCTGATTGCAACGGTTCGCAAGCAACAGAGATAAGGCTACACAAAGACCATACATGTACGGGAATGGTTTCTCCCTTCTGATAAGCTCTTCTCAAAGCTTTCATAACTAATTTCCACTGTTTTGGATTCAAGATGTTACGGCCTTGTGGCTGGAACCAATAACAATGTTTTTGTACAAGAGAAAAGAGTTCCTCAAAAGCCGAGGATTTAACAGTTACACCGGTGCTTTTCAAGTTTCTTTAACACATTCGAGTACTCCTCAAAACTTGACTGCCGATTCCCCATTTCCCTGATGTTCCCAAGGATGTAACTTAACCTTTCTTGAAGACTGCTTCTCAGGAGCTCCTTGGTCTGCTGGGCACTGTCTGATGAGAGAGTTTCACCTTCGGGTCCCTGTTCGCACACCGAATGTTGAAGTTTAGAAACTGAGGCCTTGAAAATGGTGGCGCAGATGGAAAGAATGAGAAAGAATTGAGAGATAGGTGGGGTCAGGGAAGATGGTGAAAAGCTTTGTAAGACAGAAGGTGAGCCTAGATGATTAGGGGCAATAGAGAAAATCCAAAAGTCAGGACTCTGGAGTCCTGGAGTCGGACAACCTGGCATTGGCCCAGCTCCATCACTTACCAGTGGGCAAGTAACTTAATCTCTCAATACCCATTTGTATGTACAATAAGGACAATAATAGTGCCCATCTTTTAAGTTTTTCAGTACTCAGATTAAGAGTCTCATCTTCTTTGAAGTCACCCTTGAACTTGAAGTTATAGATTTATTATATGGTCCTTACATGGATTTCATAGCATGCTACAACTAGAAAAGCAATGACCATAATTATTACTATTATATTTTTTGTTTTGGGTTTTCACATTATCCATGGTCTTTGTATCTATTGTATCCAACAGAGTATTTAGTTAGCACAGAATAAAAGGTCAATAAATGTTTTTTTTCTTTTTTTTAAAAGAAAGATTGTAAGAAGGAAGGAAAGTAATGAAGAAATAAAAAGAGAAAGCAATATAAGAAGGAACAGAAGTGGTTCAATATAGTGATAATGAGAATAAACCTCCCTATTCCTAAGAGAGAGACGAGAGGAAGTTTAGTCTTTAATTTCAAGAGGAATTTGAGTAGACAAACCCGTGGTAACAAGACAGTCACTGTTAGACATTTCCTTGTTTGTTTGTTTGTTTGCTTAATCTATTTGTCATTTTATTTTTTAAAGAAGCTTTAGATTACATAAATGTTAAATAAAAAATATAAGGGAATTCCCTTATGCCTTACCCCTTCCCTCTCCCACATGTACAACGTCTTTCATTAGAGTGTGGCATATTTGTTACAAATGATAAACACATATTGAAGCATTGCTACAAACTGTGGGCTATAATTTGTATTATGGTTTTCACTCTGTCCCATACAATTTTATAGGTCATTGCAAAAAGTATAATGACCTGTATGGGTCATTGCAATGTCATGCAGGACAATTCCAATGTCCTGAAAATGCCCCCATAGACATTTCATTGTTAAACAACCCCATTATTTCTAACCTAGAGAGTTATAGAGCAATAAAATGCCAAGAACAACAAAAAGCACTTTTATACTGTAACATGATAATCCTTTTTACCTTAGAAAATCACTTACGCCAATATGAGTGCTATTTGGATTACTATATTTTTCCTGATATGGTTGTGTCATTCAAATACACAGAACTTACGGCTTGGACTGAGTGTTCAGGCTGTATTTCAGTGACAAATTTCATACTAGATTTCAGAAGAATAATCTCAACTCTGGTCATGTCCCCTTAACCTCAATACATTAGAAGGTCATTCATGTAATTATAGAACTAATGTAGTATCTTCACAATGCCACTGTATTAAATATTTTATTTGTCCACTTCAGCTGCAGCAAATACTAAAATAAGTCAAAAATATTTAAATAGATTTATAAGCAAATAAATTATTTTGTTGTTGGGTTAGTGGTTCAATATAGTGATAATGAGAATAAACCTCCCTATTCCCTAACAACAACCTTGAATAAATTGTGGAAACTGTGGGCATAGCCTAAATATTTTTAAACTAGCTACTTGCCAAGTAACCTTCAACACAGTTTTAAAAGAATCATTTAGTAGGGTTTACACTTGTATTTTCTCTACCTAACAACACTCTCCAGCTGCTTCCCAGTTTCTGGCCAAGTAATTCCCTCAGGGTTCTGATGGTGCATAAAAATTGCTGATGGTTTCTGCCTCTTAGCAACCAGGAACATAGACAGAAGCTCTGGCCATTTCTTCAGGCTGTGGGAGAAGAAATGTGACAGATATAGAAAAGAAGGATCGTTTTCCAGAAGATTTCAACCTTTCTGGGTGAATATCTGGGTATAGATCACTTTAAAAAAAAATATCAGAAAGGTTTATTGATCTAGGAACATTTCATGTTATCCAAATCTATGTCACAGGACGACACTCAAGAAGACTGCCAAAGTAAGTTTCCCATCAGGAATGTTACTTTAATATCTGGTGAAAGAGGCAAGGTCAATTTTCATTGATTCAAATCATATTCAAGGATAAAGAATATTTAAATTCTTTACCCATTGACCAATATCTGTTCTAATAATTACACTAAGTAATTCGAGGAATACTTTATTAGAAATCTTTTTACAATTGGAATTTAGTCCTAGCTTTACCACAGTGAAACCTAGATAATTCAGTTTCTTCTTTGAGCTTCATTTGTTTCACCAATGGTTTAAATGAGTGGAATAATATCAAGTCTCTTGATTTCTCTAAGATCTTTTTACTTATGTAAGTATAAGATTTTATATAAGGTATGGTATAGTATAAAGGAAATATGGGAAGGCCCTTAAAGATATTATTCTAAAATGAATGGATTTTACCAGAATTGGGTTTTATTTAACTTCTTATATTCACAACATAGTGTGAGGCTCAGAACTTGTGCTCAATAAACATTAAACCAAATGATAAATAAATATTAGACTGTGAGATATAGAAGACAAAAGAGATGATAGTTTGAACAGTTTCCACATTGTGTTACATTAACTCTTTTGCAGATTTTTTCAAGACTTTAAATTGGTCAGATTGTTTTCATTACCTCTCAGAACCACTGATTATTAATAATTTGCTTCCTCGTTTGTAGACAATTAGAGAAATAAGATAGTTTGGCACTTTTTTTTTATTTTGGGTAAAAGTTTAAGGACCAATAATAAAGTGATGTTCACTGACCAGAGATATTAAAACAAGTACATGTTTCATGATGTCTTTACAAGGGATATTGAAGTTAACTGTTTCACAAAGAGTTTTCCATAGGATGGAGCTCACTGTTAGGAAAGAGATATAGATTTTTTGCTCTCTGCTCTTTGCAAATCATGCACAGGAGAAACTAAGAATAAATCTCTTTCCTAGAACTTCTCAGGAGCTGTATTCTTTGCTATTTCTTCCATCTCAAGTAATTTAGGTGGGCTCATAAAGTTAAAAAGAGTGACTTTCCCTTTTTTTTTTTTTTAACCACACAGATCCCATTATAACTAGTATATATTATTTGGCATGATCCTAGAGAGACCGATTTTGATTTAAGAACTTGGTGAAATTATTGGAAATAAACATTCATTTCCATAGAAGCTCTGGTTAACAGAGTTCAGATATTATGTAACCTGAAAGATAGTAAGTATATGTGTTTTCTAATATTACCTAAACTTTTCTACAACCCTTATGTTTTTGCCAATTGGTGAGGACAGGGCAGAATTTGGCTTTGTTAGTACAGTGTCATAGAGTATTCAAAGACTGTAAGAACATGGAGCATACCTTCCAATCCCAGGATTAAATATCATAAGAGAGCAGTTGATTTTTAATATGCAGTTTTTTATGAGAAGTTTATTTGTTTAAAATATCTATCATTTATTATCTATCATCATCTATTATCTATATTCTCCCTTCATTTTTTACTTCCTCCCTCCCTCCCTCTCTCCTCTCTCTTTCTCCCTCTCCTTCCTTCCTTCCTTCCTTCCTCCCTCCCTCCCTTCCTTCCTTTCCTCTATCTATTATCTATCTAATTTTTCCATCATTTTGTTTTAAGAGGATGTATATTTTATGGGTTCTGGGTTAGGATACCACAATTCAAAGCCCAGATAACCACTTCACTGAATTTGTTATAATGGGCAATTTTCCTAACCCCTTAAAATTTTGGTGTTCTGCTTTATAAAACAAGGATAATAAAAAATTTGATGTAGCTGTGAGAATATAATGCAGTAATGAAGAGTTTAGTACACAGTCCTGTGCATAGTAAAGTGTTTTGTAAATATTAACTACTATTAATTGTATCTCTATGAGGGAAATGGGCAGATATCTCTGGAATAAAATTACATGTGAATGTTAATATTTCTTGTTAGTTTTATTATATAGCTTTTATATGATATCTGAATAGATAAAATTACAAATTGCACTTACGAGAGAGGTCCCACTTGATAGATTCAAATTATAAAGGCAAACATTTCATAAATACAAATAGCCACATAAATGGTTTCATCTTATTTCTGTAACAGCCTAGTGGGGCATATAATTTTATTTCATTCATCTTTTCTAAATGGAAAAACTGAAATTCAAAGAAAATAGATTTGCCTACAGTTACCTAGTTGGTGCTTAAACTTAAATCACTTGACTTCTGTGCAGTTCTCTTTCTCCTTTGTCACACAGAAAAGAGGAGCAATGCTTGATAATTTGATAGAATTTGGCACTACAAAAGTAAATCTTTTTTCCACAAAATGGGGATTGAATTAGTAAAATAGAGTTGAATGTAGCTCCACTGTTGAGAAATGTGGGAATTTTAAGTCTTCAGAGGCCTGATAGTACAGAGCTCTAGTATTTGTTTTTTCCTAAGAAGGTCTTTCAAAAAAGAAGTTGGATGAACTAGTGAGTCAGGGAGGAAAAGTTTGAATCTTGCTTTCTGTGTAAAAGTGGGGCTCTGATATTAGTCCCACGAGGAAGAAGAAGCTATGATGTTTTTACATCTCCGTGATGACTTTCCCTTTTTTTCATCATCCCACTAATTTTATGTGGCATTTATATCTCTCTGATAAGGACACAGCCATCCTGACATAAATTCTGCTCACTTGGGTCCTCAAAGTTCAGTGCCAAACTTAAGGTTATAAACTTCTGGGTAAAGTGAACACAAGAGCTGTGGATTGTCTTGAGGTAGAAGGGGAAGAATTGGAAGGGCACTGGAAAAGATAGATATGATATTGGATTACAATGTTTGATTATAGTATAGTATTGTAGAGGTTTAAAATTTTTTGTGAAATTTTTTGTCTGAATAAGACTCTAAGCCAGATACGTTTTTTTTAAAGTTTTAATTTTAATTTAATTTAATTTTTTTTTTTTTTGAGCTTCTAGGGCCTGGGGATCGAACCCAAGACCTCATATACGGGAAGCCAGCACTCAACCATCGAGCCACATTAGCTCCCTTGAGTTGTTGTTTTGTTTTGTTTTGTTGTTTGTTTTTTTGTTTTTTATTTTAGGCGGCACCCGGAACTAAACCCCAGACCTCCCCTTTGGGAAACAGGTGCTCAACTGAACCCCGGACCTCCCCTGTGGGAAATAGGTGCTCAACTGCTTGAGCCACATCCGCTTACCCCAATACATTTGTCTCACATGCTATGGTAAATACCATGTAATAAATTCCAAACCAAACCTTAAACAAAACAAACTTCTTAAATCTGTATGTAAATACATCTTTTCTTGAAAGTTTAAATAAGAATAGGAAACTCAGGACAAATTAATCTGCTCATTAACCTTAATCAAGAAGACAGAGTTTCCTTGGGCAAAATGATTTTGCTTATTAGCAAACTGGACCCTTTCATAAGCTATTTTATTAAACCATGCCACTTGAGATGTGGTAACATTGAGGTAGGCTCTTGTGGTAGACCTAAATGTTTGCTTTTGTTTGGCCTTTTTAGTACCCATCAAATATTTGTTCATTTTTTTCTTTCTTTTTGATGTGTAAAGAAATAGTATCAGTAATTTGTTCCAACCTTTTTTTCGCCTTTGAAAGTCATTGTTTTAAATATTACTCACTCTTTTCTAGATATTGAATAAAAGCAATCCCAACTTACAAGTGTGTTTTATTTTTAAATATATTGAC
The DNA here is from genome assembly GCA_004027955.1 of Chaetophractus vellerosus. Lineage (NCBI taxonomy): Eukaryota > Metazoa > Chordata > Mammalia > Cingulata > Chlamyphoridae > Chaetophractus > Chaetophractus vellerosus. Next base: position 14,510 of record PVKH010014713.1, read on the forward strand.
AAGGCTACTGTTAAAACTTAGAAGCATTTTCTTTTTGGAACAATTGTGAGTTTTTTCTTAAACCATTCTATGAAACCACATATTGACTAGCAATACCATTTAATTAGCTTTTAACCAGTAATATAACATTATTTATATGGGAAGTTTTATTCTTAATTTTTAAGATTAAAAATCCTAAATTTTTGGAATCCTTAGAATTCCAAGGATAGAGCTATGTGGGGCTTGTTCAAGGCAAAGGAATTGAGGATGATAGAGAGTGGTAAAATATCCCTGGATTTCAATAAATTTCTTAGCTTTTTGTCTCTGGACAAAAAATAGGAAAAGATATTTCTTTGTTTAAGTTGACCACTCCGCATGCATTCCTTACAGGCAAGTAAAGTAGAATTTCCACATGAAGGTCAACACTTAAGACTCAAACTCCTCCAATGTTGGTTAATACACATGTATTACTGGTAAGCGGAATCCATTGTATATTGTTCTTGGTGACTAGAAATAAGGTAATTTTAAATTGATGTACGGCTTTCCTTTTAACCTTAAAATGAATTGGAACTTTCAATCTAAGACATGGGAAACTGAGTCTTCCATATTTAAGTAAAGAGAACCTTGTTTTTCTAAAGTTGATCTGTGTATATTATTATTATTATTATTATTATTATTATTATTATTAATGAGGTACCAGGGATTGGCCCCAGGACGTTGTACATGGGAAGCATGCACTCAAACACTGAGCTACATCCACTCCCCATGTGTTCATTATTTTTAAAAAGACCTCTCTGGGGGCCGGCTCGATAGCCCAGTGGATAGGGTGCCGGCATACCACATGGGAGGCCCCGGGTTCAATTCCCGGGGACCTCTCCTAGCTGGCAGACCACCTTGAGAATGGCAAGCCGCCATGGGCGGGCCGGAGCCACCGTGGGCAGGGCAAGAAGCTGCCACGGACATGGCAAGAGCCGCCACAGGCAGGGCAGGTCTCCGCGGATGGAGCGCAGCCAGCCACCCGCGAACTGAAAGCCAGCCGTGAACGGACGCAGAGACCGCCCACAAGCGGGGAAAGCCGCGCCTGCGCAGTGACCATTCTCGGCACGTTGCCGCAGTGGAGGGAAGGGGAGATATGTAATAAAATAAATAAATCTTTAAAAAAAAAAAAAAAAGACCTCTCTGGGAATTATAGTCACCACATTTCAGATTCTGACTTCTTGCTTTCATCCCCAGTCTCAAAAATTTATTGAACCATTTAAGAATTAATTTTTGTTTTTTCCCCACAAAACTAATTTCTGATATGACAAGATAAATAGATAGGTAGGTAGAGAGATCGATAGAAATGTAGATAGATAGAGAAAATTAGGGGGAAATATTAAGTCTAATAGAAAGAAACTCAGATTCTGAAGTTCTTGTTTGAAGAATGGAAGTGTAGGTCCAATTGAACCAAAAAAAATCACATGGGAATCAATAACGTGGTAAAAAAGTTAATGAAGAGAAAAACATCCTTTAGCGATTTTCAAAAATATGAAGATTTGCTCTATTTAACATCACTTAATATATTCATAAGAGTGTTCCTGTTAGTACTTACCATGCTTACCTTGGTTTAAAACCGGTTTAATTTTGCAGAACCAGAGCCATCTCATCAGTCTTGCCTGGATCCCCATGGAAGTGGCCAACAATGTCACTGAGTTTATATTCTTGGGACTGTCCCAAGAACCTACAACACAACTAATGTTCTTTGCTCTCTTTCTGCTCATCTACATCGTGATCATGGTGGGAAATCTGCTCATCTTGCTCACAGTATTTTCCGATCCCCGGCTCCACACACCGATGTATTTCTTCCTCAGTAACCTCTCCTTTGTGGACATTGCCTACTCCTCAGCCAC
>PVKH010014714.1:0-16377 GCA_004027955.1 Chaetophractus vellerosus
CACGGCCGGCTCTACTTCAGTTCGCAGGCGACTGGCTGCGCTCCATTCGCGGGCGACCTGCCCTGCCCATGGCGGCTTTTGCGCTGTCTGTGGCAGCTTTTTGCCCTGCCCACGGTGGCTCTGGCACGCCCATGGTGGCTTCCCCTTCTCAAGGTGGTCTGCCCACTAGGAGAGGTCCCCGGAAACCAAACCCGGGGCCTCCCATGTGGTATGCCGGCGCCCTATCCACTGGGCTATCGAGCCGGCCCCCAGCTTCAACTCTTGCTTCAACACACTAAGTTACAGCCATGCTGACTTCACTCTGTTCCTCAAATGCACCATCTCCTTCCCACCCACCTCAGAGCCTTCGCATAGGCATATGCAGTTGTCTGAAATATTGTCATCTCACCTCGATTCCTGACTCAGATTACTACTTCTATGTTACTTTCTCAAGAACATTTTCTCCAACCAACTGCTCAGACTGACTTAGGAACTAGTAAGTTCCCACCGTTGTAATGCTGGTTAGTACCCTGACTGTAGCACTTGCAATGGAAATTATGTCATCGTTTGTTTTATTGTTTATTTAGTGTCTGTTTGCCCCACCTGACTGCAAACACCATAACGGCAAGGCTATGTCGCTCTTGTTCTTGTCATCTTCCTAGCTCTGCATCTGGCACACACTAAATATTTTTTGTTGTTGTTGTTACATATCCCCCCCTTTCTGCTTGTTCTTGCTGTGTTCATTTTTGCGTTCTTCTGTGTCTGCTTTGTCTTCCCCTGTTGCGGCGACGCACCGAGTCAGCTCACTGCGCAGGCGGCTTGCCCCACTCGCGGGCGGCTCTGCTCTGCTCATGGGCGGCTCTGCTCTGTTCACGGGCGGCTCTGCTCTGTTCGCGGGTGACTTGCCCTGCCCATGGCGGCTCTGCCCCACCTACAGCATCTTGCCCTCTCAAGGCGGTCTGCCCGCTCGGAGAGGCCCTGCGAACCGAACCCGGGGCCTCCCACGTGGTGAACCGGCGCCCTATCCACTGGGCTACAGCTGGCCCCCCACACTAAATATTTTTGAGTTATCATCCTCTGTTTTGAACTATCCCTCCCTATTCCCACCATTGAGTTTCCTGCTTTCACCATCTTTTCTAGCTTTCTCCTAGGTTAGCGTAATCTGCAGATATAATTAGCATGTTCTCTACTCAATCATCTGGATTGTTTAAAAATATTAAGTGATGATGGGTCCCAAAGTTAATGTTTTTGATAATTTATGATCCTGAAGATTTCCAGTGACTTTTTTTTTCTTTTTTTTTAGTTTTTCAGAGCCTTTATTATACCAATGTGAGGGGTAAGTATGGGCATTTCCAAATTTACTTGACCATAATGCTCTCTTTTTGTGGGACCAGTATTCCTCAAACACAAGGTGTGATACCCTGCTCTGGTCACTGCGACTGTTGAGTTTCTGTCCTTTGCACAGTACATTGAATGGGCCATTTCTACAATAAAAATGGAATTTGGATGAAAGGAGGATATGTGATATATGTGGTCACCTCTTGGAGAATGAGGAAGCCTCAGCCCACTCACCCTATCCTCTCATTTCCAGTCAGCTACTGGGGTACAACTTTCAGCACTGACTCTACCTATCTTGGGAAGGGCCATGTCTGGTGCTGTCTCCCTGGGCCCTCCCAGGACCAGTCAGCTTCAGAAGCAGATGAGAAGTCAGCTGGCTGTGGGCTGCCCACTCAGAGTCCCAAGCCAGGGTTGTGGGATGGGTACATCTAGTGACTTTTTGATCCCCATTTTCTAACCCAGAGACTACTCTCAAGTTTTGGTTTAAAATAGCATTTTTCCCCCCAATGCAGAGTATAAAAGTGTCCAGGAAGATTAATTTTATCTATTACCTTTAACTGAAAAAAATTATTACAGGCTGCACATAATTTCTAGAAGGAAACTAGGATTCTAAAACCAAAGAGTTGGCTTATATCAATTTCCAATAGGTTGAAAATCACTATTCTAAGCAGGTACATACCAATATGCCAAGGATTGTGTCTTGCTCAGATTTTCAGTAACTAAGTAAATTATGTAGGTCTGCACCAAAAGCCTTGCTGAAAATCACTTTTCCTCAAATTACCAGGCCTGTACCACTGACACAGAGAATTGGCTTAGTTTTATTTTGAAAGACTTGGTCTCTTCATCTTCACCAATAAAGATGTTCTTCTCAAGCCCCAGAGTTTTAGAGAGCAAACAAAATAATAGACTCACATGATTTGGTGACTGGGAGGCATCCAGACTCAGTAGGATAAGTAATAAATTAGAAGCACAAGAGCTCAGTCTTCTGTTTATAGCCCTGCCACTGATTTATTATAAAGCCCTGAACCAGTCTTTTTAGAGTCTTGTGGGTCAGTGTCTACAATGTTTTAACTTAAGGGAAGATTAAACTGCCTTGACTATGTACAATTCAAATGCTGTAAAATATTGGCTGAACTAAAAGTGCCATATCTTAATTCAGTAAAATACATATCATTGCATTTTCCCCATAAAATATGGGGTGGGTTCCTCAAGTGATCCTGGGGTAAAGAGAAGTCTTATTATGGCCTAACAGGGGATGAGGAAACCTTTAGGAATACCATTTTCTCATCCATTGTTAGGTTGAGGAATTTCAACTGAGTAAAAGGTGTCCAATAATGCTGATTATTTCCTGGCAACCTCTTGAGCCTAATTTTCCTGTATGATCCTCATTTTTCAATAATTTTCACCCTCTGGCATGTATGTCCTGGTTGCCTGATCACCTTCCTCTTTCCTCTCCCTTCCCATTATTAGATGCTGTCTTTCTGAGCTTTCATCTTTATAGAAGTTTTAGAAGGTTAATAAATAATGTCTCTTTTTTCTCCTCCCAAGGAATTAAAATATCACATTTATTGCTAATAGATTCGCCTTTATTATACAGTGATCCCTAAATTATATGGACTTACCTGCCTGGTCACAGCTGGATACCTTAAGGCCATGCCTTCTTACCACAGCAGATAGAAAGCCTACTCCTTGCAGGTCAGGCTGAGCATTCCAGCATCCTTCTATATTCATCAGTCAGATACCACTCATTCTCCATCTATGAAGAAGGTTGCATAAAAGTAAAGGAAGAGAAACTGGAAGTACTGCTCTAGGGAACGTCTTTCAGTTGGAAACATAAGGACCAGAATAAAGGAGTTTACCACTTGCAGGTGTTTTTTTTTTTTTTTTTTTTTTTTTGTGCTTTGCCTACCAATAACCTGATACAAGCAGCCCATCTGCAAATACTAAACATATAATTCAAAGATAAGCTTTGGAGGTGGTCACAAATGTGTATTTTTAGAGAGAAAGGAAAGCTTGGGGAAAAAAAGCCAGAAAGACATTAAAGAAAAGACTAAAGGAAGAAGGTAGACCAAATCCATCCTTAAATATTACAGAACATAAAGAATTTGGTTTGGGGTGAAAATCAAGAAATTCAAGCATGAATTTAAAGGAAGCTGATGAAAGTGATCTTTTTCACTTTGAGACCATTCCTAATACTATCTGGATCCACTTTCATGACTTTAATTTTATCAAATTGTTGCCATTACTAAAATAGCTCAAGTAGAAATTACTCTAAGAGATGCTGACAGGGTTTTATCTGAGGTTTTAGCAAAGAAGAGGAAAGGTTATGTTTTAAAGATACTGTAACATTCAAAGAGATGAGATACTCACAAAATATGGTGGAAGAGAAGCAGGCATTAAGAATGGGGAGTGCCGTGAAAGAGAAGTCAGGAGGGCCCCTGGTGGGATACTGTATGTGATGGAAGCAACAGACTGGATGAAGTTGATGTAAGAAGAGACTTCTAAATCCAAACTGGAAAGAAATATAAATTCTGGAAACAAAAAGGAAAGATAGATTGCTTTTCAGATAAACCAAAGAGATAATCTTCTGAGTTTCTAAGCCAATAAGGGTTACTGACTTTTAAAACATTCATAATAGAAATTTAGCTGGGGAATCACAAAAAGGAAGTTAGTGGTGGTTTAACATAATGTTTACCACTACCTTTTTTTTTTTTTTTAAAGATTTATTTATTTTATTACATATCTCCCCTTCCCCCCCGTTGCGGTGACGCGTCGAGACTTGGTCACTGCGCAGGCGCGGCTTTCCCCGCTTGTGGGCGGCTTCTGCTTCCATCACGGCTGGCTTTTCAGTTCGCGGGTGGCTGGCTGCACTCAAATCGATTTGCAGGCGACCTGCCCTGCCCGTGGCGGCTTTTGCCCTGTCCGTGGCAGCTTTTTGCCCTGCTCACGGCGGCTCCGGCCCGCCCATGGCGGCTTGCCATTCTCAAGGCGGTCTGCCCGCTAGGAGAGGTCCCCGGGAACCGAACCCAGGGCCTCCCATGTGGTTTCCCAGCAAGCTCTTTATCCACTGAGCTATCTAGCCGGGCCCCATAATGTTTAGATACCAGGGAAAATCACTGTAGAGAGGATCTAATTAGGGCACACATCTGATTGTCCCTGAAGCAAAAAAGTTCAGAGCAGAACTGGTATTATGGTGAGGCAAGTGAGGCACTTACTTTAGACACAGAATTTAAGGGGTTGCCAAAAAACTCAATTATCAAGATAAATAATATTTTAATGCAATATTTTTTAAAAATCAAGACTAATGCAAACAATCCATTAAGTACAAAGTATCAAAATTGTAAATAAAGTTAGGGTCAGTATTACTGATTTTTCCTTTTGTTCCAGGCTCTATCCAATATGGCTTGGCACTGGTTCAGAGGAACACTCCAATAAGACAGGAGGTTTAGTAACGTCTTCCCCCAAGCTCTCTGTGTGCCTGTACCAAGTACTTCAGCCCAGCATTTTCCTTGTTGCAAGCATGGTGAGGTTGACCTCCCCTGTCTGGCATTGCAGAGTACCATACAGGGATTAATGGTACTGATGTTTAAGAGAGAACTGACAGAGACCTAGAGAGCAGTCTAGGTAAACTGTGACAAAGGATTATTATTCCCACCAGTAGCAGCTTTCACATCTAAGAAAATCAATTTAGCTTTTGGGTTCTGCAGTTGTTTTCCAAGTAAGAGTTATTGGTGGGCAAGTGTTTCACCAAAACGATTAATTTGTGAAGAAAAGAGCCCCAAACTTAGAGCAGATGTTATTAGCAGGTAGTCCAGCTTTTTCATTACACTTTTTTGCCCTAAACGAACTTAGCGGCATGAATCGTCTTCTATAGATAAGAAAGGAGAGCTGGTGAAACAGGGCTTTTCCTCCTCCCCAGAATAGATGGTATCTCCATGGTTCACAGAGGAAAGTGATTAAGTAGGGTCAGTATATGGAGCTATTATTTTGCCCCTCTTGGCTTTGTGCTGTCATGGGTTTTGTTTAACAGTGGCACTATTGACATTTTGGGCCAGATAATTCTGTGTTATGGGGGCTGTTCTGTGCATTGTAGGATGTTTAGCGGCATCCCTAGCCTCTATCCACTAGATGACAGTAACTCCCCCATCCCCCTCCCCTCAACCCTATTGTGACAACCAAAAATGTCTCCAGACATTGTTTCTATGCGCTCAAGAAACAAGGTCTACCAAATATGTCTTTTTTTTCCCCCTCACTCAGCTTTTCTTCATTTCTTTATAAGGTGATAAGTGTCTTCTACTGCGATGCATGTTGATTATTTCGTATCACCTAATGATTTTTAATCTGAGACCTCAGCATCTTAATGGGTAGCTTTAAGTAAAAATAGTAGGTTATAAAAATAGGAACCTTATCACCATCATTGAATATCAAATATATCAGATGCTTTCAGTGACAAGTAACAGAAAAATTCAATTCAAATTAATTTGTATAATAAAGGGAAATTATTTTCATACAGCTGAGTTTTAGGCATCAGCTGATCTAGTAGCTCAGATTTTTTTTTAACTCTATTTTTAAAAAATTTATTGCCCCCAATAAACGACATTTTCTTCGCCAAACTACCTCTTCCTTCTGACCAATAAATTTCTCATATAACAGTCACTCAAGCTCAGATCATCAAGGACATCTTTGACAGTCCCCTTCCCATGTTCTCCACATCTAGTCAGTTGCCAAATTACTTGCATTTACTTCATAGTATCTTCTTTTTCTCTTTCCTCCTTGGGATTTCCCTTTCTCAAACCTACCACCTAATCAAGCTCAGACTGGTACAGTAACTTATCAACTGGTTCTCTCCTGCTTTATTTGTGTGTGTGTTTGCATTTTTTGTTTGTTTGTTTTTGCCAATTAATCTTTTCAAAACCCATGAGTGCTCTACTTCAAACAATTCTGGCTGTTTCCATATCTTTCAGCTTAGTAATGCCTCCTCACCCTGAATATACAGGATTCTGATACTCTGGCTTTGCCTTATCATTGAACACTTTTTTCCCAGCACCCCGGACATACACTGACTACTAGATGCTTTCCGAACATGCTCCTGTTTTTCTGATTTGAGCCTTTTCTCTTCTCAAATCTTTCTTTAAGGCTCAGCTCAAATGTTCCTCAGGTCCATGCAGCCTTCTGTGATCTCCACAATTAGTTGGGATTTCTTCCTCCTTTGCTTATCTCATTATTCTCTGCTTTCCACCTTATTTTATTTGTGTTTTGCCCTCTCCCTCCATATTCTGAGGTGATGCTAATGCTTGTGAGGTCCTAGGCTGAATTCATTTATTAATTAAAATATGTATTTTTGTATAAATGGATTCATATTTTCTGTCCTGGTCATATTGTCATCCACAAGGAGACAGTTTTTGTAATATCATCCACAAAGAGATAGCTGTATAGAAATTCACCTTTATAGTTGTTTAAGTGCCACATCTGCTACTCTAATAGACCCTGCCTTTTCCTAGCTATGCAACCTTGGACAAAATTACTTTATCATCCTCTGCCTCATTTTTTTTTTTTAATCTGCAAAATGGAAATAATACCTATCTCAAAGAATTGATATGAGGTTTAAATGAATTAGTGTATATGTGAAATTACTAGAACAATGCCTGGCTTTGTTCTATGTAAGTGTTTGTTTATCCGTTTACTATTTATTTATTACTTCCATTTTGCTTTTTTTTTAAAGATTTATTTTTTATTTATTATATATCCCCCCCTTTCTGCCTGTTCTTGCTGTGTTCATTTTTGCGTTCTTCTGTGTCTGCTTGTCTCCCCCCGCTGTGGCGACCCGCCGAGTCAGCTCACCGTGTGGCGGCCTGCCTGTTCGCGGCGGCTTGGAACCCTACCAATTGAGCTACAGCTGGTTCCCCTCTTCCATTTTTCTTGACTTTGGGGAAAGAGCAAACAGACTCAGAAGTAAATGAGAAAGTCCAGTTATGAATTGTTAGAGGAAAGCAAGAATGGAAAAAAAAACAACTAAGTTTAGACTGATTTATATATACTATATGCTGAATGCATAACATTTCATTATTAAACTTTTCTTAGCTTATACTACTATAAATGCTGTTATCAAAGGATCTCATTGTAAGAAAAATTAAAAGTAACTCAACTCAAATCATGGCTTTGGAAATGAAGATCTGTGTCACAGATTATTATATTTACAACTCTAGGGTAGACATTTAGTTGATAGAAAAGTAGTTGGAATCTCTAGAATGGTGCACATATTTACTTACTTGCCTTAGCAAAAATCAAGATTTATTGCCTTTCAAGATAAATTTTGACTAAATATTGACTTTAGGTTCTCAATCATTGTTTGCCTGGAAAACCAATAAATCTGGGCACTTCTCAACTTCAGTTGGTATCTACTTAGTGTTTATTAATTTATTTCACTCCATTTATAATCTTAATAAAACATGCCATGAGATTAAACAAACAAACATTATAGAGTTTAGCAAGAGTAGAAAAAGCCTTTAGTTTATATTTTCAGTCAGCAGTAATTGCCTTACAGATGATTTTTACTTCATTTCTTATTTACATATAGTACTTCTAGCACTGTTAATACATTGGCCTAATAAAATAGGTCATATAAGTCAAAGCTGACTTAGCTATTTAAATATTCAGTGCAAAACAACAACAACAACAACTACCACCTAACAGCTTATAGAGTACCTTTAAATTTTGAACTAGTTAGTATTCAGGCTGAATTTTTATCAAAGGACCTTTTCTTGGTTGCCTTAATTCTGCAAGTGGTTTGAGTATTACAAGATTATATTTCATAAGACTGCCTCTGTCATGGACAATTGGCATCTGTTGGTCTCAGTTTGAGTGTAATCTGTTTCTGACTCTGTCTCTAGGTAGAATGTGTATCTATGTGCTAGGTACTGTGCTAAAACTTTACAGGCCTAACACTTGCCATATTGCTATGTTGATAGGTATGTTCTTTAGTTAGGTACATCCATTTTGTCCAAGAGGAGTCATTACCTTTGTTATATTCTTATGGACATAGCCGATGTAGTAACAGATGCAGTGCATTCTAGAAGGGCCAGCTTGTGTTATCATAAATCTCTGTCAGCCAAGTGTTAATTATGCTTTTTAACATGTAAGGTCTTTGTGCAGCTGAACTTTGAGTCAAAGTTTTGGCTGACCGTGATTGACAATTTCTCATATATAATCTCTCACTGCTATAAAAGCCACTTGCAGATGAGCATAAATGAAGCTTGCTGGAAAAAAATTATTTTCTAATGAACAGAAATGGATTGCAGTTTTGCTTCAGAAGCAACCAATTAGTACATTTCAGGATTGTTTTTGAGTATGCATATTCTTTGCCAGCCATGTATGTTTCATTCCCTGGGAAGAGAAATCACAATTAAGGAACTTAAAACCTTATGGAGAAAATAATTTTTAAAGTATTGCAGTCATGAGCAAACCCATAAACTAAAAAAAAGAGACTATCAGTGGCATGCCCTACCATTCATATTAACAATTACAGATGGAAAACAGTTAATTTTTCTTGATTTTCCTCCCTTGTTCCTTTAGTTTCAATGAGATGCTTGTGGATACTATTTTCCTTTTAACAGACAAAATGCATGCTCAATAGCATTTGTTTTCATGTACCTGATTCTCCATCCAAATGTTCCATGTCTTAATTGGTTTTATGACTAAATTGATGTTTCCTACTTTATGGGTCACTGCCTTATCCCAAAAATGCAGAGTAACTTGGAGGCTTGAGATGAGAAAAGTTTTGGATAACTTATTTCTGAGTAGGTGTTTCTCAATGTCCTTTACCCCTTGCCTCTTTCCATTACAATTATGTAGACTCTTATAGCCTTAGTTTTACCTTGAGGTCCACACACCTATGGTCAGCCTCACTTACCTCTCAGCCCCATCCACACTGACAGTGGGGTTTGCTTTGCTCTGCTTCCTCTAATGGATGCCAAAGCTACATTGCAAAAGTTGCTGCTGCTCTGTGTCAGACAGTCCTTTGTTTAAACATGGTGCCCAGCTTTGTGCTAATCCCAGGCTCGGTAAACAGAACTTTCAATTGTATACTAAATGTGTCACCATATTTTAAAAAGTAAATGTTCAACACAACCAATTAATGAGCCAATAGTTACAGACTGTAAACTAGGAAAGCTGAGTTCTTTGAGTTTTCTCCCTAATTCTTATAAAACAGCAAATCATTGAATCCTTGTTTCTATTTTCCTTCGTTTTGGAAAATCTGGTACAGGAGCATATGATCATTGTCCAGACCTTCAAGCAGCATTTTATGCAGGACTTACCACAGCTTACTGTCCTCTACCAGGCCACTGGAGGGAGGGAGGAGAGGAGGAAGGGCAGCAGGGAAAAGGCAGTCCTCTTCCCTGCTCCTGTGGGCATCTTTCCCTACACCATGCATCCAGCAAAAAAAGGGTGTGAACCTCTCCCATTTTATTTTTCTTCCCATTTTTATAGAGCAGTTGAAAATTTATCCTCTCACACTATGTCTTTGCCTTACTCTTACGAGGGTACCTCACTTTGTCCTCTTTCTTTTCATTTGTCCCTGTTCTTTTAATAGAGCATATCTACCTTCCAAATATAAAATATTGGATTTACCTTATCAAATTAGGTAAAAGCTTAATTTAAGAGATGGGAAGGGAAGACATGACTTACCCACACTTAGAAAGCATGTGTATGCATTTCCTTAGTGAGAGAGATTTGCCTGGATCCAGCCATGGTTCTTATGACCCATGAATTTTCCAACTGCTGAGCAGGGGAAGGAGGACTTGGTAAGGAAGGAAATTGGTAGCCATGAAAAAAAGAGAAGGTGGTTGGCTCCTTCTCAAGATTTCAGCTTCAATAACACCACATTGCTGCCAATTGAGCTAACTAGGTACACTTGTTAAAAGAAAGATCGTGCCTTTGTCGAGAATGATGCCAAAATTTCTGCTCCGGTCCCCAGCAACAGATTCTTTTAGATGTCTCTAATGAAAACCATTTGGGAAGTGGTCTGTACATGCAGCAAATTTTTGGTTAAATGGTGACATTTGTTTCCAAAAGTATATCAGAGGGGAAGCGTAGCTCTTCAGAGCATGTGTTCATTAAAGACTTGAAGTGGGATGGTAAGCAATAATAATTTTTAAAAAGGCCAGTGGGTTCTCTTGTGAGATAGGTTTTTGTTTCTATGAATTGAATGCACTCTCTGAAAAGTTTCAAAAAGAAACTGGGAAGAATGGATTTGCTTTGATCCAACATGTGGAGTGTTCCCTACTACAAATGCCCTTTAACATTTGAAACATTGTTTAAAAGTCTGTTTGAAGGTACATAAAAATATAATATGTAAATAAGCTCTAATTAGTTATTTCAATTAATTACTTTTTGTCTCTACTTGGCAGCTCTGTTTTTCTTCCCATAATGTAACTCGTCGGAGTTCAGCTTTGGCACCCTCCAAAAAAGTGTGTTTTCATAATAGCTGTTAGTAAGAAAACACTTTTTTCCCCTTGTTGAAAACCTCACAATGATAAAGTGAAATCCCAGACTGTGTATCTTTATGGGGAATTGTTTCAGACATTTTTAAGCCCATGATTTGTTAGTATGATATTAAAGAAGGAAATCTTGCAGTTAATTGAAAGAACGGGTGTTTCCTTCTTCAAATAAATGGTGTGTGTTGTTTTTTTAGAAAATGAGTTGGATCAGGCCACTAACTAGCATCTCATTTTCTCTCCTAACTGTCCTATGGTCTTTCATTGACAAGTGCGTGTATATACGTTGGATTTGGGGGTTAAAAGTTTAATTCTTTATAAGTCGAATAAGATACTTCCCAGTGGGGACAACCAATGCTCTGGAAAAACACTCATAAAATGAACTCAGGTTTTTTCTTCATAGCAAATTCTTGGAAATTGACTGAGAACCTGAAGTGTTGATTTTGGAAGCCTGGAAAGTAAACTATGTGACAAATTAAGAACTTTTCACTGGGCAATGGGCACACCCTCTGTGCTTTTCTTGAATGCAATCAGAATTTTAGGGGTTGGAGGGACTTTTGAAGGTCACCCAGAAATTTGAGAGCATTGTTCAGCTTTTACCCAGCAGAGTCCCAGATGGTGGTGGTGGTGGTAGAGCACTTGTTAGAAATGCAGATTTACAGAATCAAAATCTCTGGGGGTCTACATTTTTTACAAACATCTCCAGAAGATTCTGAAGTTCTCTGAATTAGGCTCACCTCTTTATTTTGCCATGAGGAAGCAGGTCTAAAGAGTTTGATGGGTCAGGCTCCCAGTGTGCCTCAGGCAAGAGCAGACCCAGGCTTCCTGACTCTACACTAGTGCTCGCCTATACACCAGCCACGCATCCAAAGCACTCCCAAGCACACCAATGGGTCCAAACCTACTCCTGGGTCACTAGGGGTCATTTCAGTAGCTAGAGGAGGAGAGCTTGGTTGTAAATAAGGTATGAAGACGTGGCCTAAATCACTAGGAGTAGGAGTTTATGTGCTGCATTGCAGCTAGGAGTTGATGTGCTGTTGTATGTGTCTAAACTAAAACCTGAGAGATGAGGAACCCTAAACAAGCTCTCTCATTTCATGAGCCTGTGCACAGTGGTGAGGACTTTTAGTTCATACAGTTGAACCCCCAACACGAGCGTACAACCTGTGTGCCTGACGTAACATTTTTAGGTTCTATGCTTTCTTAAGATGTATATTTGTGTATTTTAATATGGCCTATATAGAAAACTACATCCAGAAAATTATAATAAAGTTCTTTAAAAAGTCATTAAAAATTATGGATTGATAAGCCCAGGAATGCCTACTAGAGCATTTAATAAATATCCAGTAAATGCTTAGCTTACTTATTTGTTACTATATCTAAAATTCAAGCAATCAAAAAGCTAAAATAACCTAAAATTATTTTTGCAGTGTTACCTGGTGAGAATTTAAACTATAATGATAATGTTGAATTACTACAAGATCATGATAATCTTTTTTTTTTTTTTTAATGTACTGAGACTGGGGATGGTACCAGGGACCTCATATGTGGAAAGCCGGCGCTCAACCACTGAGCTACATTGGCTCCCCTGAGTTAGTTGTTTTGTTTTTTTTTCTTCTTTGCTTGTTTGTTTTTAGGAGGCATGGGGAACCAGAGTCGGGACCTCCCATGCGGGAAACAGGCGCTCAACCACTTGAGCCGCAGCCATTCCCCATGATCACATTTATTTATTTATTTATTTTAATTAATTTATTAATATTATTTTGTTTTTGTTTTTATTTTTTATCATCTTTTAAATCATTAGGAAAGATTTAATTCTGTTCAATGTCATTTCAATATTAAGTCAATTTGACTGTCTTCTAATTTTTGTAAACAGCAATATCCCAGAGTGTGTAGGATATCTCAAGTTCCCTGAACTCTGTTCCACAGTCCATATATGAACACATGTGTTATGTATAATTCTTGGAATGGAAAACATATATTAACAGGGATATTAACAAACTAGGATGCTTTGAGAGGCAGGTGACCACATTAGAAGGATCAATTCCAGAATGTCCCATAGGACATTAATATCTCTCTGTAGGTGTGTGTGGTTAAGTATGCTAAATAATATTGAATTTAACAGTCATCAATAAACATTTATTGTCTGCTGTGTGTTAAGTACTCAACACTACTCTGTGTTAAATACTGAGAATTAAAAGTACTCTAACTGTGTTAAGTACTGAAGATAAAAAATATATCTGAGGAGCTGGTAGTATGGTGTTGGTTGGCTATATACATAAAAACGTGAAACAAAGATGTGCTAAATGCCAAATAAGCAACACAGTCAGAAAGTCCAGCAAACAGCTTTCCAACGTTCATAGCCCCGTGATTATGCCATCTTCTCTGTTAAACAGTAGCAACATGTGTGTTTGATTCTTTCTTATCTTCCACACATTTCTCATTCCTCAACCAATCTGAATAACAGGAGCTTGCTATTATTTTGTTGCTACTCAATAGTAAAGAAATAGCCAGTCTCAGAAGGAACGATATCAAGCTCTTGAAGCGTAATATTAATACATTTACTTAGTTCCAATATCTCTTGTATTTAAAAACAATAGGCCCTAATTCTGTTTCTGGAGAATGTACCATGAAACTGCTTGGTCAAGATGAAAATAAAAGTTCTGTGAATTTTTTTATGTTTTCATTCAATGAGTTCATATAAATCAGAATCTTCTTAAGTTGCCTGTTAGTTAAACGTATTTGAGTTCCTTGTAATGAAATTGGGTGCAACACTGATCATCATATTATATTTAAAAGAGTAGGGTGCCAATTATGGCTCAGTAGTTGAGCTAGGGCTTCCCACATACAAGGTCCCGGGTTTAATTCCCAGCCCCAGTACCTCAAAAAAAAAAAAAAAAAAAAAGAGTTATTCATTTTTGTACCACATCATGAAATAGGTTTTATGTGAGGTTTCTTTAATCAGTATAGTTCTTGGTATCCAACCAAGAAATGGGCCACAGGCAAGGATTTGTTAAATGAAAGCTGTACATCAGAAATGTCAAAATAATGATGCTGTTTGTATATTTTTCATTGTATTTTCGTCTTATCTGAGCAGTTTCACAGGGCCTTCCAGGATTTTGTCCTATGAGTTGACTGTGATAGAATTTCCATACTCATCAGTAGATGGTATTTCCTTCTATCTAAGAATGGCTTCTTTGTGACAGGGCCATGATTAGTACTAGGTCCCCTGACAGTACCAGGACAGTACTCACAGAATCAGGGACTTGCTGCGATATGAAAAGGACCTTAGCAATCACTTCCAGGCAACCTGTGATCTTGAGTAATGAACAGAATTTGGCAAAGTAGAGAGCAGAGGAGAGAGCGTCACCTAAGTTGAAATATATGAGCTAATGGAGAGTGGAGTGTGCATGCTGTATTTATTTGGGGAAGACTGAGGAGGGGTTATATTCCTATTGGGTGGGGGGAGGGGGAAGTAGAAAAGGTGAGATGGGATCAATCAAAAGGTAAACTTCTTTCATTGATTTTGTAAGCAAAGGGAGGCTACATATCACATTTTGTTTTTAGCAGCATTTTAGAATCAGACAAGTTTA
Source organism: Chaetophractus vellerosus (assembly GCA_004027955.1). Taxonomy (NCBI): domain Eukaryota; kingdom Metazoa; phylum Chordata; class Mammalia; order Cingulata; family Chlamyphoridae; genus Chaetophractus; species Chaetophractus vellerosus. Next base: position 14,405 of record PVKH010014714.1, read on the forward strand.
GAGCCAAATCCAGACTCCACCTCTGACAAGATACTTACTTGCTAAAACCTTAGTTTATTCATCTGCAAAATAGAGCTGATAGTATCTTCCTCAAAGAGATGTTGTGAAGGTTAAAATAGTTCCTCCGTGAGAAGCCCCTAGCAAAGTGCCTGGTGCATGGTAAAGTTTCTGAGCAGAGAAATGAGGAGAAGAAAGTGGGATTGTAGGGAGACTGATCTCAGGCAGCTGTGTGCAGAAGAGACCAGAAGCAGGAGACCAGTTAGGTGACAGTTAAAAGTAATTCGCCAGGAGACGAGGGAGTGGAGACTGCTGGGCTAGGAAGAAAAGGACACATCTATACATATATTCTCTGCAACTACTTTCCTGTTGCAGTCCTCCATATAACTTGAAGGTTATGTGAACTTGTTCTCTGGTGTTAAAATTGCAGCAACAATCATAGACTATTTTCTTTTGCCTTGAACAGGATGCCAGCGATGTATAGGCCTTTCCAATGGGAAAGCCAAGGTGTGCAATTACAGTGGATGGTATTACTGCAGCAGCTGCCATGTGGATGACAGTTTTCTTATCCCAGCACGCATTGTTCACAACTGGGATACTTCTAAATATAAGGTAGGTACCAAAATTGGGTTTACATAGTAATAGCAATTCAGTGTTCATCTGTTGTCAGGGAGATTATAAAGATAATGATATAATTTGACTCAAACTCGATTAGGTAGTCTCATAAAATCTGCAAGGACTTATCTAGTACCTCTTAAATATCATCTCACAGTTTAAAGACTTCTTAACTGTGACTCTTATGATTTTCTTCATTAAAAAATATATATAGTAGTTTTTACTTCTGGGCCTTGATAATTAACTGTAGGTGCTCAAAGAGAATTCTGCTAGAGAGGCCTCTTTTATTGTTATTATTATTATTACTTAATAGTTTTTAAAGCCTTTATACATACTACAAAAACAAAACAAAAAACAAAAATAGTCAATCATTATTAGAGCAACATAGTGTCTCACAAAACCCAAAGGCAGGAATGCGTGCAGCTTATTCTCAGGACAACTTTGGAACCAGCAACTCAGAGACAACCTGGACTCTACACCTCCCAGCCCTGCTCATCTCTGCCAGCCTTTTAATTCTAACTCTTTGAAGGGGAGTCTACCTGATTTGATATTATCTCCAACATCACAACACTATGGGAGGATAAAAATGGAGAAATAATACATGCGTGAGCATGCTAGTGATCTTTTAAAGATTAATATATAATTATATAATCCAAGATTTTTTTTTATCGTAAAGTAACATTCCTACTCATGTGAAAGTCTTCTAGCAAATCCTGCCACTTGGAGCAGGAACCTTGAAAGAAGCTATTGTGAATATTCTTACTGTCCTGATTTTGTGATAATCAGGGTAGGCTAAACATTTGCTATATTAGAAACCATGCATGTGTCCCCAGACCTAGTTTTTCTCCCTAGGTCTGGTATTTAGAATGCTGGTGATAAACTAAGCCTGATTTATTATATGACCATCCTGTATGGGAAAAGACTGCAACTTTGGGTATCTTTGGTCAACCTTAAGAGATATATAGCAGGGGGACAGATGTGGCTCAGGTGGTTGGGCGTCCGTCTCCCATATGGAGGAACCTGGGTTCGACCCTCAGGACCTCCCGGTAAAAATTTAAAAAAAGAAAAATAGAGAAGGCGCATGGGCCACCAGGCCCCGTGCATTGGTGCACTGCCAGGCCCCGTGAGCGGGTATACCGCCAGGCCCCGCGAGCGGGTGAGCCGTCAGGCCCCATCCTCAGGTGAGCTGCCAGTCACCACAAGCCATACAGCAAGATGATGACATAAAAGAAGAGTGACACAAGGGAGAGCCAAGACGAGACACACCGAAAACCAGGAACTAAGGTGGTGCAGGCAGTTAGTTGGACGCCACTCTCCCACATCGGAGGTTCCGAGGATCAAATCCCAATGAAGACAGGAGG
>PVKH010014715.1:0-16375 GCA_004027955.1 Chaetophractus vellerosus
GGGTGGCTCCATTCCGTTTCCACGGGGGGCTCCGCTCCATGTTTCGCGGGCAGCAGTCCTCCATGTTTTTGCGGGCTGCCGGCTTCCGCTTTCGCGGGCAGCGGCTCCGCTTTTCACGGGTGACTTTGCCATGCCCGTGGGGGCTCAGCCCTGCCCGTGGTGGCTCTTTGCCTTGCCCACGGCGGCTCCGGCCCACCCATGGCGGCTTGGCTTTCTCAAGGCCGTCTGCCCGCTCGGAGAGGTCCCCGGGAACCGAACCCGGGCCCGGGGCCTCCCATGTGGTACACCGGCGAGCTCTTTATCCACTGAGCTATCTAGCCGGGCCCTGAACCAAAGAATTTGAGAGCTGAAAGGGCCCTTTGACCTTCTTTTCTGGGCCAGTTTCCTATCACTGAACAGGTGAATGCCCCAAAGAGTTAAAGCAGGTGGTTATCTTTTTAATCTATAATGGAGCCATCACACAAAGATAAGACATGAAGGACGTTGGACCAAGGGACAAGCCAGAAGAGGAGAAAAATAAATCCTAGTTGGAAGGAAAGTAGTGTTTTCACAACATTTTTTACAATACAAATCTCTGTTTAACCCATTTTCATTTTGTACTGAGTTAAATAGAAAAGCTTTAATTATTTTTCTAATAATATTAAAAGAATAATGGTATGTACTTGAGTAATGTCTTTTTAAAAATTTTATTTATTTATTTTTAAAAGATACATAAATTACATAAATGTTATACAAAAATTATAGGGTCTGATGGAAATATGTCTTCCCTGCACATGGTCCATCTGTCTCTTCTATTCAAACCTATATATGATGCCAGAGTTTTAGGTGTACTTCCAGAGAGCAGAGTCTACTGGCTGTCCATGTGCCAGCTGGATCCAAAACCTTGGTGGAGCTGCAACTCCCACTCTACAACTCAATGGACTCACCCAGGACACCTAGTTGGGAGATGATGATGGACAATGGCTATCCCAGGGAATGGAGAGTGTCTGCAGCTACAGGCAGGATAATCCCATTCATCTTATCCATGGGATATAAGCCCCCTTTCACTTGGAGGTGGAGTGGACATCACCATCCCAAACTCCTCAGGATTGGTGGAAGAGCTATGGACTAGAGTGGGCTTACTGGTATTCTGTTATAGACTTATTGTGATTCACGCAAAGGAAGAAATTACAACATGATGTGGAGCCAGTGGCCACTGGACTCTTTGGGGGCAGGGAGAGGGAAAAGCAGTTGTAATACAGAGGCTTTTTCGGGATTTGAGTAATGTCTTGAAGCAAGTCCCAGACAAGACCTAGGAGCAGGGCTTAATAACTAGAATTGTGTTTGTGCGTGTGTGTATATAAAATGAGAGTTGACTTAAAATATTTACTAATTTATAAACACTGAACTTGATACTAACTTGAGGGAAAAGAAGTTAGGCTGGTAAACATCAATTTAGTGGGAAACAAAGGAAAACAACAAAATTGAAAAAAAATAGATCCTTCATTTGAGTTTCACATCAAGGTGAATCATAGAAGTTCTCTTTCCTACAAATTTTGAGCTGGGAACTTTGAAAAATGACAGCTCTAGAGGACAAAAAAATAACTGTTTTTTAAGAAAGCCATTCTAATGATTTTTGAGTAGTTTTGGGTCTTCTTTTTCTTTTTTTTTTTTAAAGATTTATTTATTTTATTACATATCTCCCCTCCCCCCCCCTGCTGTGGGGACGCCCGAGACTGGTCACTGCACAGGCGCAGCTTTCCCCGCTTGTGGGCGGCTTCTGCTTCTATTCACGGCCGGCTTTAAGTTCGCAGGTGGCTGGCTGTGCTCCATTCGCGGGCGAAGTGCCCTGCCCATGGCGGCTTTTGCCCTGTCCGTGTCAGCTTTTTGCCCTGCCCACGGCGGCTCTGGCCCGCCCATGGCGGCTTGCCATTCTCAAGGCGGTCTGCCCGCTAGGAGAGGTACCCGGGAACCGAACCCAGGGCCTCCCATCTGGTAATTTTGAGTGTGGTTTTCTTGTTTTTCTTTCCCAATAATTTGAAACCAAGACCTAGCTGGAACTAATCAAATGACATCAAACTAACCCCTGAAATAAAGAGATTTTATGAATTTGATTACAAGATAGTGCAACCTGTGGAGCACTGAGGTAATTTTTGCATTTTGATTTAAGATGAATGGGGAAAATGGGATTATTTCATTTCAATTATATCACATTTTATTGATATGGTTTCTCTGATTTTCTTCTTTCTGATTAGGGAATTAAAAAATCTATTAAAATTTCTTTCACTTTTGAATCTTTTACATCAAATTTACTGCTCTGATTTATTTCATTTATGCAGCTTTGGCAAAACAACAACAACAAAACAATAACAACAACAAAAAACAAACCCAAGGGCAACTTTACCTCTACTCTGCAACTTGAGTTCTTTAGAAGAACTCCTGCACTTGAAAAGGATTTGAATTAGTCCTTTTATTGTAGTGAGTTACTCCACCTGAAATTTCCTAAGATATTTAGTTGCCATTTTCAACTGCTTTGAAAATTGAGCCAATTTTCAAAGCAGTGGCATCTACAAAACAACTTACTTTCAAATCACTTTCCCCTTCAGCCTAAATTTCATAATCATACATGTCAATCTCCATATGAAATGGCTGGATCACCGGCATTTTTTTTTTTTTTAATTTAAAGAGCAGTGATAGGTATGTTGGAAGGCAAATGTTCAATCTGAATCATTTTTATTCTAGAACGATAGAACATAGATAAACAGAAAGTTAGCTATGGGGTGGTCGTGCACGTTGGCAGCAATGAATCAAAGAATCTGAGTTGAAAGGGGACTTTGGCTCTCATCTGGGCCAGTTGCCTAACACTGAACAGAATGCCCCAAACAACTAAAGCAGACCGGCATCTACTTATCAGTGTAATAGGGAGCCCTGTCACAAATTGCATATTCTCACAACTCATGGGAAATTTCACATCTTTACCAGAATCCTGAGGCCGAAAAGAGAAATTTTGTTGTTCTCCAATTTGCTGACAACATCCCAGCAAGATATCAAATTTATTTTGATGGCAGGATTGTATTTTTTAACTCTCCGTCTCCTTAGTGCTTGCCATGTAATAGCACTCAATGTATTTTTATTTAAATAATAGCTGATGATGTCACAAATGTGTGGGAATTGTGCAGGAAGTAGCCCTGTTTCCTTATGTGAATCATAAATAATCATCTAGGTGACAAATTCTTCTGTGAATTAAGGCAAACAAATAATTATACCTCCTCATGGCAATTATTTTTTCCACAAATTGCTTTCGTTTTTGTTTTTGCTGCTTTCATTTTAATGACTATTTATGTGTAAAGGCTGAGGAACCAAAGTGAGGAAGCCAAGAGTGCTGGTAACTATGGGTCTTTGGCCATTTAATCAATTACAACTGGCATTTTCTGTGCCTTTTTCTCACACTTACTGGCTGCTGAGCTTGTAAAGGGAAGAATCAGAATGACGAGTTAGTGAAATTATGGAACATGGAAAGGTTCAAAGTTATACAGTTTAGTTTCTCTTTCAGAGGACACATGAGGCCATAAAATTCTAAAACCCAATTCCTGTGACAAAGCTTGTAAATAGAAGAGAAAATAGTACATCATAAATCCAGCCCTCTGCCACTGTCTGGAGCAGAAAGGAATCTGGTACGATTTAATCTGTTTTAGTTACAAGGTTAAGAATGTAATCTTGTGACAAATACTTCCATAATCAGGACTAAGCTTCAGTTTGCTTCAGATAAAGAGCTCTGTAATAGAAAATTATAGAGGAGCTTTCTGAAGCAACCTTTAGGTTCACTCTATTTCATTCTTTTAAGGATTTGATTGAAGGTTTGTGAAGAATCTCCGAGATTTAATACATTTAAATTTGGATAACTTAAAAATCCTAATTATGAGAGAAGATATTACAGATATAACACCTAATTACCAATTTGAAAATAATCTCTCCCTAACCAAACTCGGTTTATATCTTTGCAATTGCAAATGTTTTGAGATATAATGTACCAGCTTACACAAACATGTGCAGGAATTAGCTTTATGGTAAAATCAGGTTTGCCTGAAGCATTGTTACTCTTGTGGGTTTTTTGCTTGTTTGGTCTTATGTTTTTGCTTCCTGACTGAAAAGATTTCCAGTCAAAATATGTCCTATTATCATGTAGATGGTCAAAATGTAGCTTAAAATTTAATCAATTATCTTGCCTTACAAACAATTTGCATCACAAATAGAACCTAACAAAGGACTAGATGACCAAGGGGATTTGTTTGTTGGCAATGGAGAGGGGGGAGGAGACACAGAGCAGTACACAGTAGAGCACTGGTAGGCAGCTTGCTGGTGTGCTGGAAATTCCTTAACTAGGTCAGCATACTCAACATAAAGAAGACTACCCTTCTGTATTGTTTAAATGCAATCGATATCCTACGTGTGGCAAACTGTATTTTCCAAAAATGACCACAGCAATAGTCTGTTCCTATATGCTAGTCTAGACCTTTGCAATATCCTCATCAAAAAGTTGAAACTATTTCTTCTCTTGTTGGGGTAAAATTTGGTGACCATCTCAGAAATGACTGTGTGACTTCTGAGGTAAGGTCCTAAAAAGATGGCTGACTTCCTTCGGATTCTCTCTTGCAGGACACTCCCCCTTGGAACTCAGCCACCATGTTATGAGGAAGCAAAGGCCACAAAGAGAAACCACATGTAGATGTTCTGCCAACTGCCCAGGTAAGGTCTCAGCTGACAGCCAGCTGATAAGAGTGTGAGTGAAAGTTCAGTTATTTCTACCACTCAGCCTTTAAGCTGCTCCAGTTGATACGAAGAATAGTTCAGGTGAAATATCCCCTCTGAACCCTGTCCAAATTACAGATTTGTCTGCTAAATAAAAGGCTTTGTCATTTTAGGCTACTCAATTTTGGGGGTGGTTTTTTACACAGCTAGAGACAACCAAATCATTGCTGTAATGTGAATGTGGAAAACAAACAATAGGAAGAGAACAGGAAATCTGTAAGAGAGATAGCCACATTTCTTCTTGCTCTCTTGAAGGTCCAAGCCTTTTGAATATTTGATGGATTGTTTACTGTCTTACATTCCTTATGCCCTCTGGCATATACAGTACCACCTACTCCTGTTTATCACTTTCATCTGCAGATGTACCTACGTTCCCCTATTCATTCCTTTAGCAGATGGATTATTCTCTTCTTTACTACTAGAGATCCTGTTATTTTTTTGGTGATTCCAATGTCTAGATGACCTACAAAAAAAAAACCCAAACAATTTAGCCTCTTTGATTTTGTGATAGTCTTATTTCCAGTAAATTTCTCTTACAATTCACTTCAGCCACATAATTCCATAGTCACTCTCTTGGACTTTATCATCTGGAACTGACCTACTTATGAACTATTTTATGCAAATATCTCACGACAGTCTAACTGTCCTGTTTTTCACTTATTTTCTACTCCTTTATCTGTTCTCTGAATTCAAAGTGATGTTCAGTCTTTGACTCACTTTCCTTTCTCTCAATTCTCTTCTATTTTTATTTATATCCTGATCTAGATCAAGTTCTATGATTCAATTCAATTATACTCCTGTATATATCCTCAGTTTTCTAATCCCATTGTCCTTCCATCATAACTGTCTTGAAAATCTCCAGCCCCAGATCAATTTAACTATCAACATTCTCTACGCTTATGCTCAGTTGCTGAGTGCTACTCAAGAAAATTATGTAAACTCCCATATTCATGCAAAGATATATTAATATTCATTGACCTTACTTGGGCCTTCAAAAATGCCAAACAATCTCTTTTTTCCCCTAATTACCAATCCCCCACACTTTATGGAAGCTTTTTCAAAACTCTTTTACTTGTGCCTTCTCTTTAGCTATATCACCTCTGTTTTATTCTGAGTGGATGACCTTACTTACTATCTTAAAGAAAAAATAAAATAGAAGACATCTTATAAGAGCAACCTCAAATTTTTGTAACAAAGCCTTAGAAGCTACCTGAATCCACACACATCTATGCTACTGTCCCTTCTGTTGCAATGGGAGAGAAGTCCTTGCCTTCTTCTAAGGCTAATCCTTCAACCTTTGTTCTCAGTCCATCCATTTTTTCCTTTTCATGGACAACCCACCCTTCAGCCTGCATCTTCAACTCTTCCCTCTTTATTGGCTTCCTGCAATTAGCATGTAAACATCCTCAATTATCTTTCATTTCTAGCCTCAGCAATCATTATTTTGCTTTCTCTTCACAGCCAAACATCTTAAAGAGTTGCCTTTATTCATTTCCACTTACTCATTTTCCACTTAAACTCTGTTACAATCTGGTTTCTCCACCAACCAGTCTAATTAACTGGTTCTTGCTATTGTCATTAAAAACCTTTGTGGTAATGGATGGTGGTGATGGTAGCACACCATGGGGAATATAATTAACAGTGTTGACTTGTATATTTAAGTGTGTTTAAAAAGGGAAATTTAAGGTTGTGTATACTGTACTGGAATAAAAAGTAAAAATAACAACATAGGACTAAACAATACAAAGAGTGAACCCGATCATAAATGATGGACTATAGTTGATAGTACAATTATAAAAATGTTCTTTCATGAATTGTAGCAAATGTACCACACTAATGCAAGGTGTTAATAGGGTGGTATATGGGAATTCTGTATTTTATGCATGACTTTTCTGTAAACCTACAACTTCTCTAGTAAAAGTAATAATAATAGGGCAGTATATGGGAATCTTGTATTTTATGCATGTTTACACCACAACTTCTTTAATAAAAAAAAGAAAACAAAAACAAAACATACAACAGTGATCATATCACTCTCATGATTAAAATCCATAAGGGGACCTTCAAAATAAAGTTCCACTTTTCAGTTCACCAAAAAGGAACTTTCTCTTTTGGTCTCTTCCAGCAATTTTAGCCTCATTTCCTATTAGGTCCTAATCTTTCCAGAGTTGTCAAAACATGACAAGCTTCCCTTCTCTGAGCTTTATTATCTGTAATATCCTTCTTTGAGCTTCCTCCTTCGCTCTCAAAAATAACTCCTCACCTTTAGTCAAGTATTACCACCACTTGGAAACATTTTCTAATCCTCTTTCTATCACCTAAATCTGAATTAGATGTCTCTTCAAGAAATCCATAAAAATCTTCTAAATTCCTCTATTTCATTACTTATTACAGTTTTTTAAAAACTATCATTGATCTTATATGGACCTGTCACTAGATGCTTGCTTTTGAGAACAGAGGCCATGCCTTGTTCATCTTGATAATCCTTTGCTTAGCACGTGACTAGCACATATCAGGTACCAAATAAGTGATACCAAGCAAAATCAGGGTTCTCTGCCCAATGCACTTCAAAGACCAGTTCTTGAGACACCAGGGTTTCAAAGAGAGAAAGGGTTTTATTGCCAGTACATAGCAAGGAGGTCAGAAGCTTAACAACCTTAAAATATGCCTCTCCAGACTGCAGTAATTCTGATAGTTTTATAGTATTCAGGTTTAGCAGGTTTATGCTGATAAGTAATTGGGGTGGGGCTGGCTTAGTTTCCTTTTTTAATAAACTTTAAGGCACATAAGACTTTAAAGTGTAAAGCAGGATAATGGGGTGGATACAAAACACAGGTGAGTCACATGCCTTCTGCAATCACAAGAGAAATGTTATATAGTTTTACAATCATTATCAGAGATCAAGGTATCTGAGCTGTAGTTCAGCGTTTCAATAATTTCAGGTATATACTTTTGACTATTCTATAATATACTAGGAAGTAAAAAGGCATCTATATAATGAATCTTTAATCATAATTGCTTGTTAATTATTGACCCTCCGTTACATAAGTATTTATTGAATATATGAAATTAAGACTATTTTTTATACTAATATTTAAAAAGAGATGACTAACTACAAATATTGGTTGACTACATTAATTGATTTTATCGTGACAATTTAAAAAAACCTGTTCATATTCTATTTCCTTATATAGCAACATCCACCATTCAAATTTTCTATTGCATAATGAATATGGGTTTTAATGTGATGATAAAAGGGATATGCTATCTCCTAAATACATATGATTATATTATGTGAATTGCTCTGTACTTGATTCAATTGCTTTAAAGTGCTTGTTAACCTTTCAAATTATGCTCCTGATATCAATTATACTTAAGAAGGAACTTATTAGCCTTCCATTATATATTTCTTTAATTAGCTTCTGCACTCATTTTAAATGTTTTTATAAAATTAAAGACACACATCTAGTTAGATCAAACCCACAGAACTTTCAATATGGCTCGCTGTATGGCTTGTGTTCTAAAAGAAAGTTGGTTAAAGATTAAATGGGGGTATTCTCCCCTAACTAGGAATTTTTGTAATTGAATATTCTTTATATAGGGGTTTACAGCCTCCTAGATACAAAAGCAAATTCTTCTTTCAATAAATCCATACCTAGCTTTCTTCTCAAATTATTGCTGTATCTGGGGTGAATCAAATGAAAATGAACTATAATAAGGTTTCTTACAAACTATTATAATACACTCAAATGAGTGGCAAGCAGGAAAAAGGGGGATTTCTTTTTATATGTTTAAATAAGTAAAACATTTATTTTCAAATTCAACCTTTTTAAAATGTGTCAATTTTCTTTTATTATCATTTATCTAGTACAAAGGTACTTTAGTATTTGTCCTTCTGTATAATTAAATTTCTCACTATAAAAAATGTTTCTGTTTGCTATATTTTGTGGGTGAATATACTATGTACTTTTATATGACTTATAAAAGTGGTACTTCAATTCTTTACAAATTTGAATTGTTTTTAGGACAAAACTTTTCCATGTTATGTCTTAGTCTAGGATCTCATCTTGCCATATTGATCATTGAGGTGACAGAATAATAATATTGAATAATTAATCATTTTTTCTTATATTTTATATAACTTTTTAGACCATTGGTCCTTGATTCCATACCTCTTCAGCAACACCAAACCAGGGGCAGCCCTGCAATCTACATACCTTCACTCAAGAGAGGAATGTGAAAACCCAAAGGAAGAGGCTCCCTGTCATCCCCCCCAAAAGATACTTTCCATGCCTTTATGTTCCCAAAAGTAGGCCCTCCTCTGGGGAATGTAAGGATTCAGAGCAAAGACAATAGATGGGGTGGGGGGCATGTTGACACAGGAGAAATTCTAATCCCTCAGGGCAAGGAGGTTGGGGAAGGAATAAAAGAGAACCCAATGAGTGCATAGATTAAAATGGATCCTGGGGGCCGGCTGTAGCCCAGTGGATAGGGCGCCGGTTCACCACATGGGAGGCCCGGGGTTCAGTTCCCGGGGACCTCTCCAAAGCGGGCAGACCGCCTTGAGAAGGGCAAGCCGCCGTGGGCGGGGCAGAGCCACCGTGGACAGGGCAAAAAATGCCACCACGGGCAGGGCAAGCCACCCACGAACAGAACAGTTCCGCCCATGAATGGAAGCGGAGCCACCTGTGAATGGAAGCAGACCTGCCCACGAACCACGAACCACGAACCACGAACCACGAATGGAGCAGAGCCGCCTGCGTGGTGACCTGGCTCAGTGCGTCGCTGCAGCGGGGGAGACAGAGCAGACACAGAAGAACGCAGAGAAATGAACACAGCAAGAACAAGCAGAAAGGGGGGGATATGTAACCAAAAAAAAAAAAAATGGATCCTTGCTTCTCATGCTAAACTTCAGAGGAACAAATTAATCAAAGAAGGACCCACACCAGCTAAATAATTCAAGAGCAAAGGGTAATTATGCTCATTTACTAATACTACTGGCACTGGAAAGAGCCCAAAGAAATAGAAGACTGAGCCTTAAAAAGTACTCCTTGAAATATTATGTCCCTTGAATCATATGTCTAGAATGAGTTATGTGCTCCTGGCCTAGCATGGAAGTAGCAAGAGAGCAGCCAGATCTAAGAGGGACTGTGGATGGGAACTTAAGGCCAATTTGTATTGACTGGTGATTAAAGACTAGACTAAAAATTGCACCTGAGGATGACAGTATGGACAGTTGTTTCTGAAGATCTTTTAATCCCTTACTTCCTTGTGGCATGGGATAGTGTAAGCTCCCCTTACACCTTATTTAGAAACATAGGGAAGAGGTGGGAATGCCAAGTCAATTGAATATATTTATTATTTTATGCTGGTAATAAAGGGAGTTAAAGAAATTTAAAATGGCAATCCCAGAAATAAATTGAGTGAAATAGTTATTTATATGTATATATATATGCTGTGTATTGTCTATGTGTTTAATGTTTTGTTCTAAACACATCCATTTACTGGATTGAGCTTCTTATCTACTATTTAGTTTGATGTTGTTCTTGACATCTCAGTAATATGCCATGCTCTCTTTCTGCCATTTCTCCATGTAAGATACATTGGGACCTGATTACCTTATCCCATGCTAAGACTTCCCTGGCCTATTTAACTTTATGCTCTATGATTAAACTCTTATGTAAATAATCAATTGGACCTGCTCCTAAAGTTTAATTTAGGACACTAATCCAGAGGAATCCACCAGCCGTATGACAAATTCAGTGAAAGTAAAAGCCAAAGTGAAGTCGGTATCTAATTTTTCATTCACGTTATTAAGTAGCTATTTCCAGAAACACAAACATACAAATGTGTATATTTAAACTCATAAATATGGAACACATATCAAAGGTAAGAATTCTTGAGATGGATATGTATATATGATATGGTTCCAAAAAGAAATCTGGCAGTACCCCATTGATCTTTGCCTTCCTCCCCCAGGTTTACATAGCCCTGTGGGACTGGCCCATGCCTCCCTTTTAGGCTGAAGCATGTATGACCCAGTACTTTCTAGGCCCTAGGCAAAATGGCCTTTTTCTCTCACCTCAAATGTACAAATTCGCTTCTGCCTTACAGACTTTGCACAGATCTTATTCCTGCCTCCAGTGTTGCTCCCTGTGATCTTCAAATAGCTGCCTCCTTCCTATCATTCAAATCTCATCCATTTACTATGTCACTTTCTTTGAGACATTTGACTATTCTCTGATACTACTTGCAGTAATTCTTGGCATAGCCCATATAATTCTCCCCCATCTCACACCTAATACATTTTATCTTGCTCATTTGATCAGTTGATTTGCATAGCACTTAGCAGCTTTGTGCATGCTCTAAAATTTATTTATACATTGTGTAATTATTACTAGAATGCAAGTTGCACAAGACAGATATTTTTGCCTACTTTGTTCAATGCTATATCTCAAAGAAAAGAGGTACTCAATAAGAATTCTTGAATGCTAATAAATGATTATCTTTGTTAATACCATTCTATTTTTTGGTTTGTTATATGCATCCCACCATTAGCATTTATGGTCTAGGTCTAAAAGAAAACCTATACCTCCAACCATAAATTCAGGCCAATGGTATTTCGCTGGCTTTCTTCACTAATGTAGTCTCAGTGTTTAATTTACACCTAGCAAACATAGTATGTACTCAATAAGTGTTTGTAAAATGAAGTATTTGATTTTGACTGGAGTGACCAATTATTTTTTCTTCAATTCCAGAATTTATACTTTTTCTGGTCTCACTCCAAAACAGGTCAACCCCATAAATACTCATTTATTTGGAAAATTAAAGTTCGTTTTCTTCTTAAATCCATCAACAGACAATATGAGAGATTAAAAAAAATAGAATGATAAAACTTACAACTGGCAAGAAAGTGTGGAAATGGGTACTAATACATATCATTACAAGACTATAACTTGGCACAGTCTTTATGAAGGGCATTTAAAATTGTGCTTATGAACTTAAAATGTGAGCATTCATCTATTCCAATTTAGGAATTTACCCAAATGTTGAAGTAGAACATTATGTACCTTAATTACAGAATTCATTAAAATAGCAAAAAATTAGAAGAAACCTAAATGTTTAACAATAAATAAACTATGGTCTCTCCTTGTAATGTACTACTATGTAGCTACTGGGATGAGTGAGACATACCATATATATTCTGACGTGGAGAAATGTGCATGATTATAGACATACCAAAAAATTTCAAGATGATAGTGTATAATCTTATTTTAAAATATTTATAAAGTTGAATATATCCTATAATGTAAAGCTCCATATCTAAATCACTTCATCTATTATGCATTTATATCTTTTACCTAACTGTGTAAAAATAAAAGAATATAGAATTATCTTATTCATTTTCATTTTAGTCTTGAAATTTTTGTTTTTATATATTTTTACATTGAACATATTTAATTTTATAGTTGGAAAAAATAAAGCTTATTTTATTGTGAAAATACAAAACAAGAATACTCCCTATTAAACATACCATATTTGCTTTCTTATCCAGTATAAAATGAAATTCCTAATATAAATAATAAGGCAATGCAGACAATACCTGGGTCAGTCTAGAAAACCACTTACATGGAAAAGATAATGAGAAATATCAAATCTCCATAGAAGTTTCCAATACAACATTTTCTCCAAATCACATATTTAGCTTTTAATAAAAGCAATTACCTTCTGGTGATGCTCTAAGTTAAGAACACAAAGTCAAGACTCAATGGAACACCCAAGGGTGGTCTTGTTAGAGATTAGCCTATCACTCAATCAGGACCTCAAAAGGCTAAAAGCTCCACAGGATTAGGATTAGCTGCCTACTGGTAAACTCTGATTTGTAGCATTTGGCAAATTTTGCGATGTGATGTAAGCTAGTCCCACCATGAACAATTCCAAGATACCACTGTGATGACACTGAATGAGGAGCTGGGAAGGGATCTGACTCTCACGAGTCATTAGGAGCTGACTCTAGCACTTCATTGATAGGGCAAAGCAGAGGTAAAATGATCTCAGCACCCCCAAACTCAAAAACCTGTAAGTAAGTTGCTCACTGAATGGGGTGAGGGTGGGGGTGTGGGAAGAAAACAAGAAAAGGAATGCAAATAATTTCCTGAGAAATTGTGTGCACAGACTGGTCCTCCTGCAGATGGACACTGAGAACATGAGAACACATGTTCTGAGGAAGCCAGGTAATCCAGAACCATCGTCTTGGTTCAAGGTGGTTCCTAACTGGTAGTGCCTTCAGGACCCTATTAAAAAAAACTCATAATAACTTTGGCAGAGGACATAATAGTATTAGACCTCAGGGAACATCTACTACAGAAAAAGTGGAAAGAAAATCCAAAAGCAGGCAGAGACCAAAGATAGATCATCTTCAAAGGAATGATAGTGTGATGGACCACTGATACCAACAAGAACAATCAAAGTCAGAAACCATTAGAATGATATTTTTGTGGTGGTAAAATTACATAACTGACAAATTAGAATTCTGCACTCATTTAAAATATCTTTTAAGATAAGTACTAAATAAAACCTTTGTCAGATGGGTAAGAACTGAGTTTATCACTAGCAAACTTACACTAAAGGAAATTCTAAAATACATATTTTGGGAAGAGGAAAAATAATGAGTGGCAAATAAATGCAATAAGAATTAAAAGCAAAGAAAATGGTGAATAAGTACATGAATGTAAATGAATATTGACTATAATTAATATTAAGGTCTCTTGGATTTTATAAAAGGATAAACTTTAATTAGTAGACAGCAATAGTATTTAAAGTGGGAAAGGAAAGTGAGGTTAAAGAGTCTATTAGGAGTTTTGATAGTTATGCATGTGTGTTTTACTGGTGAAATCTAATTAAAACCTATAACTTAGTTAACAGTATTCTACCAAGGTCAGTTTCCTGGTTTTGATATTGTATTATAGTTAGGTAAGACGTTCCGAATAGGAGAAGCTGGGTGAATCATACACAGGTCTATTGTTCTATTTTTGCAACTACCTGTGAGTCTATAATTATTCCAAATGAAATGTTAAGTAAAAACATATGCATGTTATACTTTGAGTAACCAAGAAAAATAACAAAAGGACTGTATAAATTCCAAACTACAGAAAATTAAATTTTTTATAAAAGTATATAGATAATACCCAGATAATCCTAAAGAAGAAAAGGAGGATAAAAAACAAAACAAAACAAAACAGAAACATAGACCAAATGTGAACAATAGACAGTACAAAATAATATAGGAGATTTAAACCCATATTACAGTAATTGTGTTAAATATAAAAGGTCTAAAAGTTAAGGTAAAGGGGAAGGCTTGTCAGAGGGTTAAAAATAATCCAATTCTGTACTGCTTTCAACAGCCATATATTAACATAAGACAAAAAAGCATTAGTAGAAAGAAAAATGATTCATAATGGTAAAGGATTAATTCACTAAGAGGATATAACCAATTTAAATATATATGTATCTAATAATATAGCCTCAAATATGAAGTTTAGAAATAGGCAATTATTCTATGGTGATAGAAAGCAAAATTGTGGTCACCATTTTGGGTAGGGAGAGGATTTGACTTAAAATAATGCAAAGAAATATTTGAGGTTTATGAAAATGTTGTCTTGCCCCATCTGGGTTCATAAATATACTGTTTCCATTGTATAAGGAAATTCCTCAATGTATTTCCCTTCCTATTGGTGTATTTATATGAAAGAAAATATTTTCATTAAAACACAAAAATACTTCATAATAGAAAATGATTAATTCACTAAGAATATAAAACCAATTTAAATGTGTATGTATCTAATAACATGGTCTCAAACATGAAATTTAGAAATAGGCAATTATTCTACAGTGATAAAAATAAAAATTGTGGTCACTCCTTTGAGTGGGGGCAGGATTTGACTTAAAATAATGCAAAGAAATCTTTTAGGTTAATGAGCCTTTTCTTTTAAAAATAATCAGTGGTTGGTTACTAAAATGCTTCTGGGCTGTTAAAAATTGACAATCTATGGATCATTATTTTTATTGAAATAGTAGCACTAAAAAATTAAACAGACCTCATATTGCCTTACCTTTTTTCTATTTTGTAGTCGTTCAAAAAGTACATCTTTACAATCTAACATTGAAAACTATTCATGCTGCTTTAAGCAACAGAACCAACCAGAAAACAGAAAGTGAAAAGGACATCATGGTGAGCAAAGATGCTTTCTTCTCTAGGAGGAACTGCATAAACCCTGTGTCCTGAAGGTGACAGCTCTTAGGATTAAACCATACAGAATAACAAATGATGCTCTCTCTTATCTCAAGGCAACTTTTCATCTATTTCTTTATATCTTAAACTCTCAAAATCCTCTACAACTGAGGAAATGTCCAACTGAAATAATTGGTTGCCATTTATATTTCTTGAGCCCACACTGTGTATGTTACATCCTAGTAATGCTAATATGACAACATTTACTATTTGTAATTGAAGATAAGCTTGCCTTATTAAACAGATCAAAGTTCTCTATGCTTTATCTTCTGGAAAAATGAGTTGTGCATCACATTTTTCTAAGTTTATGTACAATAAGTTTTAGAGATAAAGTGTACAGCATTTTTTCTACCTATCATTATCTATCATCTCTCTATCTAATCATCTATCATCTGTGTATGTGTAGTACACATATCTACATATTAGCTAGCTAGTTAGATGATAGAGAAACATATCCTTTAAGCCCTAACAGACTCTAGATGAAGTCATTTTAACATGGTCTCCAAGCTTTATCAATGAAATAGACCCTGCCCATCAAACATCTCCCCTAAGACTCTCTAGAAAATGGGTTTTGTGGGTAGAGAGGAGTCAGTTGGGGACCAGGACCATGTGTTTCACATATAAACCAGGAACATTTTCTGTGGCTTACTCAGCCCTATTTGGGCTACAGAGTGCAGACCATGCAGGGAGGTCATCCGTCAGACTATCAGAGGGTTTCCTCAAGAAGCCATGTGAATTTTACCTCATAGCTCTCTCCTTCCCAGATTAGATATGCAAACATGGTCCAGGGTAACTAAGTCCTCTGGGTATCTAGGATTTTTGGCAGACCATAGCTTGTGCCAGATTCTGGTTTTGCTACGGGTTTTGTTTCTCTCACAGGTCTCTGCCAAGTCTGACTTCCTTAAGGGCTTCACACAAGGCCGGTAGACCATATATTGGTAACTTGGCTCTGCCTTGATACTTTAATTATGTGCAGTAAAACAATACATGCTTTGTAAAATGACAAAGTTGTAATTAGATTTTAAATTTGTATTTTATTATATTGTTTGTAATATTAATATGCTTTTTTGTATTGAATTTTGATTTATTTAATCTATAAATCAGTTTGAGTAGGAATGACATCATCACAATATTTAGTCTTCCAATCCATGAACACAGAATGTCTTCCCATTTGTTTAGGTCTTCTTTAATTTCTTTTAGCAGTGTTTTGTAGATTTATGGATACAGGTCATTTATACCTTTGCTTAAATTGATTTGTAGGTATTTGTGTCTTTTTGTTGCATATATATATATCAT
>PVKH010014716.1:0-16374 GCA_004027955.1 Chaetophractus vellerosus
TTTTAAAGATTTATTTATTTTATTACATATCTCCCCTTCCCCCCCGTTGCGGCGACGCGCCGAGACTTGGTCACTGCGCAGGCGCGGCTTTTCCCCGCTTGTGGGCGGTTTCTGCTTCTATTCACGGCTGGCTCCAGTTCGCGGGTGGCTGGCTGCGTTCCGTTCACAGGCGACCTGCCCTGCCCGTGGCGGCTTTTGCCCTGTCCGTGGCAGCTTTTTGCCCTGCCCACGGCGGCTCCGGCCCGCCCATGGCGGCTTGCCATTCTCAAGGCGGTCTGCCCGCTAGGGGAGGTCCCCGGGAACCGAACCCAGGGCCTCCCATGTGGTTTCCCAGTGAGCTCTTTATCCACTGAGCTATCTAGCCGGGCCCGCGAATGTTTAGCTTACCCGGATTATCACAAAATCAGGACAGCAAGAATATTCGTATTTCACTCTTAAACTTGACATCCTTATATTATGATATGAAACTAATACAACTTGTCATATGATAAGGGAAACAGTTGGAGAAGAAAACAAAGAAATTCATTTTGTGTACATACACAATCATACACATAATGAAACAAGGAAGAAAGATTCACAACTATTACAGTCCTCTTCTGTAACTGGTCACATGGATGAAGTTCATATTGATCACTACCTTCTTCTGCTACCCATTCCATCTTCCCATTACCCTCAACAAGCACTTCGGCTGGCCATGGTTCTTTGCCTGGTGAGGTGACCCAAACTTTCATTCCTGAAGATTCTGGGCCATTGTTAGTCCTGCTTGGATTGTTTTGTTGCAATTTTCCATTGACGTTAATCACAGTGCATGGCAGTACTAGCAGACACCCTAGAGGATCTCCTGTATTCCAGCAAACTCTTCTTTACCCTCATTATGTAGATGCAGTCCTATTTCCCCTTGATAGTCAGGATCAATCACCCCAGCCAGTACAGTAACTCCTTTCTTGGTCTGTTGAGTCAGAGGTAAGAGCAGCCCAAAGTATCCAGGTGGCATTCTTAACTTCTAGTTCAATGGAATCACTGTTGTGTTCCCTCGTGACAGCACCCCTCCTTTTGGGACTAAGACCTGTAGACCAGCAGAGCTTAGGTTGCAGAGACAGGAAGCAAAAATTTTCCTAGTGGGTCTCTAGGGGTAATAGTGAGTGGTGCCACACCCATTTCCACCCCTTGATTCCTGGACCCATTAATCCTGGTTATGGGAGAAACAGCACCATAGAGTGGATGCTGATTTAGAGAATCCACAGCCTCCTGGAGAAAATTACCTGAGCCCTGCATGGTATTGCTACATAGTTGGCACTGTAATTGAGTCTTCAAAAGGCCATTCCACTATTACATCAATCTAGCTGCTTCATGGTAATGGGGAACATGGTAAGACCAATGAATTCCATGGGCATGTGCCTATTCCTGCACATCATTTGCTGTGAAATGGGTTCATTGATCAGAAGCAATGTTGGGTGGAATGCCATGGTGGTAGATAAGATGTTCGGTAAGCCCATGGATCATAGATTTGGAAGAAACATTGCATGCAGGAAATGCAAACCCATATCCAGGGTATGCGTCTATTCCAGTTAAAACAAATCTCTGCTCCTTCTATGGTGGAAGTGGCCCAATGTAGTCAACTTGCCACCAGGTATCAGGCTGATCACCCTGAGGAATGGTGCCATATAGGGGGCTGAGTGTGGGTCTCTGCTATTGGCAAATTGGGCACTCCGCAGTGTATTGTATCCAAGTCAGCCTCAGTAGGGGGAAGTCCATGTTGCTGAGCCCATGCATAACCTCCATCCCTACCTCCATGGCCACTTTGTTCATGAGTCCATGGTCAATGACAGGAGTGGCTGGGGAAAGAGGCTCAGTGTTAGTAAAAAACCCTGTTAAGGTGTTGAAAACATTCTCACCCAGATCCTTGCTTCTTATAAGCATGGAAGTAGAGGAATACAGTGATGATATTTTGTGTATATCCATTGCCAACTCTTGCCATAGACTGTTAGCATCCTCTTCATTATTGGAAAGGGAGTCATCAGTACCCTTGAGTTCAATTAGAGTAGAAAGCCAAATGCAAAACTCCCAGAACCACTTCAGACATCCGATGTTTAAGATTCTGTTCTGTAAGAAGTACTGCTGGTACCAAGCTATATTAGTCTGGGTTCTCTAGGGAAACAGAATCAACAGGAGATATGTGTAAATAGTATGAGATTTTATAAGTGTCTTTCACGTGACCGTGGGAATGCATAAGTCCAGGTTCCACAGACAGGCTGCAAACCAAGGGCTCCAATGAAAGTCCAATAAGGTTTCTTGATGATTTTCTGGGAGACATTAGCTGTCAACGATGAGCTGGGAAATTCTCTCTGAATGCTGAAATAACTTCCCCTTTTAAGACATTCAACTGATTGGATAAAGACTCACTCATTGCTGATGGCAATCTCCCTGGTTGATGTAGATGTAATCAGCCATCTATGCAGTAAATTCACTAATGACTAAAGCCCATAAATGTCCTTGTATTACAATTAGCCCAGTGCTTGCTTGACCAAACAACTGGGCACAATTACCGGGCGCAGTTGACATATTAGCCTAACCATCACACAAGGCAAATAATCCTTTAAGTATTTTTCACTACAAATTGACTATCATGAAGAACTAAGGACTGAATTCATACCATGTGTGCAGCTCCTTAGAAAGGGATGGGGGAAGAGAAATATACTACCAGAAACAAGAAAAGCTTTCAGGCTAATTATTTATTTTAAAGTGATTCACAGCTGCAATATATTCATAATTCTGAAAAAATCATTATTCACAGTTATTTGAAGGAGGACATGCACAAGCAAGGATGTTAGGAAGTCTCACAAATACAATTTATACAATTATTATCTTGAGGCTCTATAGATATTTGATTTATGTACTTTGAATCTATATTATCAAGTGAATAT
Source organism: Chaetophractus vellerosus (assembly GCA_004027955.1). Lineage (NCBI taxonomy): Eukaryota > Metazoa > Chordata > Mammalia > Cingulata > Chlamyphoridae > Chaetophractus > Chaetophractus vellerosus. Next base: position 2,925 of record PVKH010014716.1, read on the forward strand.
AAGTTTTGCATTGCACATAAGCTGCATGTTGTTCCAGTGAAAGAATACTTCTTGATGGGAATTATTCAAATTGTGTAGGTTGGAATTTGTTTGAGAATTAGATGTTTCCAAAGGATCCAGAATTTGCTGATGGTCCTTCACCATCTGATTGCTTACAAGACAAAATATAGAATTTGTTAAAAATGCAAATGCCTGGGCCTAAGGGCAATTGGAAAAATTTTTGTTTGTCACTAGGCTCCAATGGCCTCAGATTTCACGATAACCATAGCAACATCAAAGAAAGAAGTATCATGCTTTGCCTGAAGTCTCAATTCCTTTACATGCTATTTAGTTCCTATATTTTACTCCTTTTCTTTTATTTTAAAGATTTATTTTTTATTTATTGCATACCCCCTCCCCTTTCTGCTTGTTCTTGCTGTGTTCATTTTTGTGTTCTTCTGTGTCTGCTTGTCTCCCCCCGCTGTGGTGACCCACTGAGTCAGCTCACCGCGTGGCGGCCTGCCTGCTTGCGGCGGTATGCCCTGCTCACAGGAGCTTGCCCTGCTCATGGGGGCTTGCCCTGCCCATGGCAGCTTGCCTTCTCAAGGTGGTCTGCCCACTCGAGGAGGCCCCAGGAACCAAACCCGGGGCCTCCTATGTGGTAAACCGGCGCCCCACCAATTGGGTTACAGCCAGCCCCACTCCTTTTCTAATATATCAAATGTTCAAAGTAGTGGAGTTGAAGTATTAGGGGACAAACAACAGGACAGTCTTCTCTTCATCTAAGTTCAAAGCTGAATGAAGTTTAGATGGAATAGTCTGAAAAATCAAGACTATAATATCTCCTTTATTCCAGACAAAAATCTCTGGAGAACATGTTTTATATCAGGAAAGTTTAGCCATTGTTTGCTTTTAACTTAGACAGACTTTTCCACCTAGACACAGGTATAGCTGGCAAACCACAGGTCTTAACATTAGAGGCAGATAATTTTATTGTTTGTCAGAGAACAAGTCTCAAAAGCAGTTTTTGTAGGTAGGCATTCACCCATGAGAGAAATGAGAGCCAAAGAGGCCTAGCCAACCAAAGTTAGTTTATTCTTTCAAATAAGGATATCCTACAAAAGCAGAAAATTCATGGTTACTTCCATGGAAATAACTGAGCCAAAATGTTGTCTAAGTAATTCACATAATGTTTCTTTTTCTATTGAGCAGTTCAAGGAATGATTCTGCTGCTGCGTGAGTCATGAGCACTAGAATAGCAGAAAAGATACCCACCAAAATAAATAAATAACAGTAGCTTTTTGGTGAACATCTATGTTTCTAAGGTCATGAAATCTGTAGTCTGGAGACTGATGGTTGAATCCTGATAAGGGCCAAGTATAGTGGAGGGTACTGTCACATCAGAGTATGTATATTAGCAGGACTTTCCAAGAATGGACATGGAGGACTGTGCAGCAGAATTTCAAGGCCAGAGTCTCAGCCAGCAAATGGCTAAGCACTGAAAGTTCAACCCTCAGTGGATTCACAAGTGTTCAGAGAATTGTCATCCTGTAGACCAGCTTAGGTAGCTGAAAATATGACAAATCATGAATAAGCCAATGGTTTGGGAATTGTGGTGTTAATTGAAGAAAAGAACACTTTTTAAAAAATTTTTTCTAGCGATGAAGGCAAGTAGAACTTCTGTTTCTAGTTATGGCATACTAGGTACAAAGCTTCCATTGAGGATACAGTGGCAACTTGGCCATGGTATATTTTTAACCTACCTGAAGCTATGACAGCACTAGTGAAACAGTAAAGAATTATGGAGATAAAACCAAGGAGAATTTAGCAAAGGAAGATAAACCTTACATCCGCGATACTTTTCCCATAAGAGCCTCTGACTGATGGGGAAAAAGGGAAGAAAATCTGGAGTTCAAAACCACTAATCATGAACCCTGGTGAAATCCACTAGTTTTGTGTTAAGAGCCTAAAGAGTGAAGCCCTAAAAGTGTCAATCAACTGAAGGTAGACTGGCTCCCAATGTGACAGATACCTCTATAAAAATTCACCTTAATTTCTCAAATAAAACAGGCTAATAGTATTCTAACAGCCTGCCAAAAGTAAATTCTTTATGAATGAATAAAATTTCCTAAATTTGAGCTTATTTTTACAATTTTTCTTTTATGATGTTTTGCAGTTAATCAAAATTTACCTGCACTTGAAGAAAAAGTAGAACATGATTGAAACACAAATGAAACAAGATGCAACAAATGAAGTTATGGGAAGAAAACTTAAAATTACTTAGCTTTAATATATTAAAAGAGATATGACAGGATTGAGAATTTCAGCACAGAACTGGACAATATTTAAAAAAAGAGGGAATAGAAATCTGAGATTAAAAATATAAAATCTGAAATTAAAAACTCAGTTAAAATCTCATATAATTTAAGAAATAGCAAACTGGAGATAGGTCAAAAGTCAATAAAAGGACAAAAGTTAGGAAACATAAGAAAGGATTAAAAAAGCAAGCAGTATATGATAAAGAAATCAAATGTGTAATTGAAACTCCGAAGGAGAGGAGAGAGAGAGAATGGTTCAGAATCAATAATCTCTGAGATCTTTCAAAAACTGATCAAGGTATCACAGATTCAAAACACATTATGGACTCAAGCAGGATAAATGAAAGGAACCACAGCAAGCCAAATTCAGAATCCAGGAGGCTGAAGACTGGGGCAACACATTTATCAAACTAAGCTTAATCCTTTTTCAAGAACTTCTTTAGTTTCATTTCACCAATTCTGATCTTGGATCCTGCAGTCCTTATGTGGGCAAAAGTTAATGGCATTCAGAGAAAGCACAATCCAGAAAAAGTCCACAAGTCCAAAAGGTGACCTTATAGTTCAAGGATGGGACCAAAGCGTAATACTTAGATACATGATATAGGTTTAATACCTAACCCATTTTAATATTTCATGTACTTGACTTTCAAAATTATATTTCCCTTAAATGAACCTCAACAATCTAATTGGAAGTAAATTTAGAATTTTAAAATTTTATTTCTCTGCACTTTATCTATAGAAATCTTAATACTTTCCAAGACAATAGATGAGTGTAACTGAATAGAGAGAAAGTTACATAAAGAAAGTAGGAAAATAGAAAGAACTAATCTATATTTAAAAAGTAAATCTAATTACAAAATGTATTCCAAACTCAATGGTATGAAAATTCATGCCATAGTCTCTTCATTTTATTTTACTTAAAACATCTTATTGTCATCTAATTAGAATCAATCTGGGTTATTTGCATTGAAATACCCTTAGATTTTTTCTTAAGAGAAAAATGTTATCTTTCTATTTTTAACTTATATCTGTATACCTATTTTTACTATTTTTCATGTATTTAAATATATGTCTCTATATTACTAGTGATGTGTTTACTGAGCATCTAAGTCACACATGTATCTGTAAGTGGTTCCTGTCTCCTAGAATAATAAAAGCAAGCAGGAGGAACACAGAATCCATTCATGTTTTCACCTGGTATCAAAAATTGAGTAAGTCACTCAAAAGTTAAACATCTATAGCTGGATGTAAATATGACTATTATATAAATGATGTGTTTTTATTTTCATTTGTATGTTACATATTCTTTATCAACAGTCAATGTCCCTTTTCTTTATAGAATTATAACCAGAGTATTATAATCCCTAGGGTACAAAGAATACTAATGCCATCATTTATATAAAATTGCCAACACATTTCCTAGCACTTTATAGAAGATCAATAAATCTTAGCTCCAATTCTGTATTTGCAGCAGCTTAATGGATTGATATGGGAGAGGATACTCATGTTGTTACTTAACATTTCATTCTTTCTATTTTATAATAGGAAGCGAAAATATTTAGTGAGAAGAAGTACAATGACGAATAACTATTTTCTTTGATTCGTGCTGAGAGAAAATGCAATTTCCAAATATATTAAAATGTTAATCATCAGGTATTACCAGAAGTACTAATATCACATTGTTTTAATATAACGATTTTCTACTGAGGTAGTGGGTAATCCAACTGTTAATGATCCTGAGAAAGACAATAATTAAGATGTGATAAAGGATGGAATTTGTCTGGAATTGTGCAGGTCAATGACCAGAGAAGCAAGGGCTGTGTGGCTGTTTGCAGCTCAGATGGCCTAGACATAAAATTCAGGTTGAAATTCTATTTCTTTGGTCTCCCTCCTCCCCCATCTCTGTGGCAGGGTATTGTCAAAGTATTGTCAAAGTATTTGTGTGGACTTGGGTTTAAGGAATGATATCTGATTGATATACCCACTAGAAAACATAGAATTAACACAAGACACTGCATTTAGTGGGGGTGGGTGGCAGTTAACCCCAAGCAATCATCAAAAGTCCAAGAACCCACAAACGATAAATATTGTATGACTGCTGTGTTATGAACTAAATATATTATGTGAAATATGAATATGAGTCGAATTGCATATATAAGACCATTTTTCTTTGAAGCTGAACAAATGTAGGTTAATACAACAAATCAGACCAAAAAACAAACATTATACTAAGTGAAGGAGACCAGACACAGTGAACGTCATATTGTATAATTCCATTCATAGAAAATGTAAATATAAATCAAATTGTAAAGATGAAATTAGATTAGTGGTTTTGTAGGGCTTAGGAAGGAATGTTAAAGGGTGTAGAGTCTTTCTTTTTGAAGTAATGAAGTTGTTCTAAAATTTTTGAAACAATGAATGCACAACATTGTGATTATAATAAAGTCATTGCTTATAAACTTTGAATAGATCATATGGTATGTGAGTATATCTCAATAAAACTGATTAATAAACAAATAAATAATTGTGCAAGAATAGCCAGATATAACAGCTATGTGCAGCAGGGGAAACAGAGAGACTGAGAGGTGAGGAAATTTCTTGTTTGTCTGTTTTCTGTTTATTACTATTGTTTAAATAAAGAAAATGCTTTAATAATGATGGAAGTGATTACTGCATAACTATGTAATTATATCAAATACTATTGAGTATAAACTTTGGATAAATTGTATGCTTTATTTATATGTATCGATAAAATTGAATTGTAAACAAAGTCCAAGAACCATTGCAATTTCAACAGTAGAAAACACGGCTGATAAATTCTGTTTGCATGCTTTTGTTTCCCTGTGAGATTGTTTTTACTTGTTTCATAACTTATAATAAGTCTACATCTTCTTGATGCTTTCATGAGACAAGTGAGGGAAAGAAAGAAAAAGCAATGCATTCTGGAAATAGAGAAGGTAGGAGTGAGTAAACTTAGACTGTTTTATTTAACTAAATGGTCTAGATTATATAGAATATTCTGAGAGTGGATTTTAAATGCAAAGGAAATGAAAGCTGAGGGAGAGGACATGTAAATAGTAGCAAACATTTATTGAGTGCTTACACTATTTCTATGTGACATAAGCATGTATCCCAATCTTCATAGCAATTCTGGAGTCAGGTTGCTAAAGTAAAGTTGAGAAAATTAGTCCCAGAGAAGTTAGGTAGCGTTCTGAAGGAAGTAAAACACAGAGAATTTTTCAGTACAGCAGGCTGTCTCCAGCCTCTGTGCTCTTAATCACTATTTTGTACTATGTCTCCTTTTTTATTTTCATTGAAATTTCATTCCTGTTAATGTTTTTAAAAACTGCTCTGGTAGATTGAACTATGTACCCTAATATAGACATGTTCTTAATTCACCTTCCTATGGGTGTGAACCCATTGTAAATAAAATCTCTTGAGGATGTTATTTTAAATTTCCATGTTGCCCAATTGAATGAGGTTGGGTCTTAATCTTGATTGCTATGAGCCCTATGAAGAGATAGAAACTGGTGGTCAGAGTGAGAGAAAGCCAGAGGGAAGAGACAGAAACCAGAAGTCAACGGAATAGAAGAAAAGAACATCACCAAGTGACATGAGGCAGGGATACAAGCCAAGGAAAGCAAGCATAGCCATATATATAGAACACTATTGACTTTAAGAGGAAGCAAGTCTTCTAGCCAATAAATTCCTAATATTTAAGCAAACCCATTGTATGGTATTTGTTAATAGCTCAGGTGAAACTAAGACAACTGCCTATTCATATTTGGGATGTAGAAAACAAATATGCTATATAAAATGCATATTTTGCTATGAGAAGCATTGAGAGATCTGGTATCTAACAACTCCTTTAATATCTAATTTGTGAAGAAATACCTGACTTCTTAAGAAGTAATTGGTTTATTTTTAGGGAAGGTAATCTGTACATTCCAGGCATATGACAAAAAAATTCCAGTTTTGTGGACCTTTGAAAATGCTTGTTCAACTGGACAAATTGGCATGGTTAGACCTCTTTGCAGTAGTTCAAAATGTACTGTCATTTTCAATTTTCTACACAAAGTCAAAAAGCTGCCCAAATCACTGAGAAGCCAAGCATGTTGACCATCATTTACTTCCCACAAGTACATGTTTCTTTGATTTTCTCGATTTTAAATCCTTATGCTAGCATCTTGATGGTCTGCCTGTTTAACTCATACAGGGTGGTATAGGTACATATTAATCCTTGAGAAATACAAGTCCAGTTTCTTCATTTGCATGAATATTGCTGGTTGAATGACGCCTCCAGCTCTTTTTCCCATGGTGTGCCTGTAGCTTCTACCATATGGCTGCCAATGCTTATGCCTGTGTAAGGGTGGAGTTATGGTCTGCTTTCCATTTGTGGCTGGATCCTTATATCTGTATTAGTTCATCATGGAATTTTTTCTTTGTTAGAGAAGTGGGTTTACGGAGCAATCATGCATAGAATACAGGATTCCCACATACCACCCAATTAGTAACAACTTATATGTGTGTGGAACGTTTGTTACAATTGATGAAGCATGTTTTTATAATTGTACAATTAAGATGATCAGATTTTGATGGGTCTATCTCACTATGGTTTCTCTGAACTTCTCTGTGTTTTAGAGTTTTGAAGTGTTAACTGCTGCTCTTAATCAGGTCAGGCAAGTTTATCACAGTCAATTAGATAAATGAATAATATCCTTCTCTAATTCTGTTACTATTCTTAGACACAAGGATAAAGTCCCAGATTAGTAGAGTAACAAGCCAAAGAATGACACCTGTTAATGAGCCTGGTTTCTAAATAAGGAAAATAAAAGTGATTTCTCATATCATTAGAATGAACCAAGAAAAAGGATTTTCTTCCCACTTATTTAAGATCAAAGAAATCAAATAAATTAAAATTTAATCAGGTAAAAAAAGTGTTCTTTTGACTATTAATGATGTAATTTTGGTAATATAGATTTTTAGATATGATATTTATTTTATACTTTTTTCAATACACTTTCATTCAAGATACTCTCATGGGCTTAAAGATAAATTTAGAAGGCCCTGCCATGAGGGATTTTATGAAGGAATGGCAGGGAAAATACAAATATACCAAAACAATATAGGATGTAAGAAGTACACTAAAAATGTGAATAAGAGAAAATATTTAGATATAGAATTTTTAATAAACTTGCAATTTATAATTGGTTATATAGAAGTTTAAAATAAAAGTTATGATTTTATGCAAAAGAAATAGAGCATCAGAATGTAAAGTATATTACAATTTACTTTTTCAAGGAATCAACAAAGTAAGAAGAATTTTAATTAATAAAGACCTACAGATTGGTTTATATTCTCAATATTTGAGCTGGATAAAGTCATTAGAAAGATGAAATAATACACTTAAGTACTTTACAAGACCAGTGCCCTAACCCCTGAGCTATGGAGCCTGAGTTAAATACTTTAAATATATAGTTATTTAAAATGCTCATGCATTTCTTAAATAATGGTACATTCTCTTACATGTTGAAAGTGACACTTGACAAACTCAAAATTTGCATGTGAAACACATTGATTAAACTTCCTAGAAATGACATAGATATTTACTGACTCGTTATTTTCCTCCTGTGCATTTCCTTTGTAAACAATCAGGATCCCAAATTTCTTTTGTCTTTCAAATTGCAGTCCAAGAATAACACATATCATAATTACCTGGGGTATATGTTAAATTCCAGTTCCTATCTTCCCTCCTTTGCCAAACTATTAACTCAAAATATTTGAAGGGGTGTTGCAAGTTACTGCATTTTAAACAAGTATGGTTTGTTGTTCCTTTGTGGATGTTTATTTGGAGTAACAGGGAAAATATGTTTAACAGGGAAAAATAATTAACCTTTTAAATATAACACTCAACTCAATTTTTGTCCAGCTTACTGCTTTTCTGAAATGACTGACATTGCTTAAAACTGGTATTAAGTTTGCAATTAGTGACATATTTTTATATTTTTTTAAAATAAGGGATGTTTTAATTAGATAATTTATTAAAGAAAATTTTAATTTGCAAATAAATTTAGCTTCATTTTACATATAATATTCATATATCGAGTCAATGACAGTTTTGCCAGATTTCACAATGCATCAAAACCAAGCATTTTTGATCAAGGTTTAACTTGGTCTTGGGTAGTGGATATTGCTGAGTGTTTCGGTCAGCCACAGTGTGCCTTTTGAAATACACCAAACAGCTCACTCCAACATCAGAACTGCTTCTCAAATCTGCTTCTCCAAATCTCTGCTTGCTCTGCTGCCTCTTGTCTAGCCTTTTATACTTGAGACCACGCCCACCGAGGTGTGGGACTCAACATCTCACTGACGTGGCAGTTAACGCCCTACTCATAACTTAATCATGCCCAGATGAACAGATTAGTTTACAAGAATAATCCAATTTATATTTTTGGAATTCAAAATTAAATCAAACTCAAACCATTACACTGAGGTACTATTGCTTTATCTAAAGAAGACTTAATATTCTTAACTAGAGAGTATCATGAAAGTTAAGGAAGGTAATCCATAGTGATCAGTGAACACTTTATAAACATTGTAGGAGAATAGCAATAACTTCCATTTCTACTCATGTGGGAACCTCCTGCCAAGAATATCAATGGTGAATGGTGTAGCCAAGGACAATTCAAGGAGACTCTTGAAGTTTTCTAGTATTATCTGCTCTTAAATACAATCATAGAGAGCAATGAATATCTCAGTTATTCAATACTATTTAGATGGAGTTTGCACCATTCTTTTTTTTTTTGAAGATTTATTTTTTATTTATTATCCAACCCCCCCCCCCCTTTTTGCTTGTTCTTCCTATGTTCATTTTTCTCTGCATTCTTTTGTGTCTGCTTGTCTCCCCCAGCTGGGGCAACCTGCCAAGTCTGCTCACCCGTGCGGCGGCCTTGGCCTGCTCGTGGGGGCTCACCTTTGCCCACCAGTGGGGGCTCGCCTTTGCCCGCACCGGCGTGCCCCGCCCACTTTGGCTTGCTTTCTTGAGGCGGTCCCCCCATTAGAAGAGGCTGAGGGACCGAACCCAGGGCCTCCCATGTGGTAAACCGGCACCCTACCAACTGGGCTATACAGCAGGACCCTGCTTCATTCTTAAATGGCATGCGGACTATTTTGCCATGAGCTAATTATACACATTACACTATTCCATCACATGGTTGATTTTGCTTCAGCAAGTGCTTCTATATTGATATTTATTTACTAATGCCTTGTGAATACTTTCCTAGCTTTGTGTATCTACCTCTTCATCTTTTTAACATTTTTTTTTCTTTTTCTTGTAATCTTAATTCCTCTAAGTAAATTATAAATTTCTGGGGAAAAATGAGTACTTTTTAATTTTATTTGGTATAGCATATTTCTTAGAATTCTTGAAAGAAAAAAAGACATTATAAGTGACTGATACACCATAAATATGTGTACACAGGTTTAATCGCATGGATGAAAGCTTTTCTGGGTATGTCTACTCTCCTCTTCTGTACTTCTACAGGAGGCAAAGAATGAAGACAACCTTAGGAGAGATCCCTGTGTTTCTTGACCTTTTGTTGTTTTCATAACTTGCTTGCTCATATTTCCTAAAGGGGGTGAAGACTTAGCTACAGGATATGAAGGAATCCAACTAAATAGTTTGCAGCTCACTTGTAGTAAAAAAAAAAAACAAAAAAAAAAACACAACATCTATGAAAATGCTGTTTCCTACAGTGAATTAAAGAGTCAGTTTGTTTCATTTTTGCAGGTTACTCATAGCAGCATTTCAGGTTGTGGGGACCCCAGGCACCCACTCTACCACTGAAGATAATTCCATTTACCTTTTTTGTGGAAAATATTACTGATAAAAACTTCAATAGCTAAATACTTTAGATACAAGAAACCATTGACAATGGAGTGAAAATATGCACAGATATTATAGTTTGGGAAGGAGCAGGTTTATATAGAAAAAGGACTCACAAACCAACATGCAGAAAAATGGGTTCAGAACAGGACAAACAATTTAAATTAAGCAAAAGAGAAAATAAAACCCTAATTGAAGACTACTTTTTTTTTTTAAGATTTATTTATTTTATTACATATCTCCCCTTCCCCCCCGCTGCGGCGATGCGCCGAGAGTGGTCACTGCGTAGGTGCGGCTTTCCCCGCTTGTGGGTGGCTTCTGTGTCCATTCACGGCCGGCTTTCAGTTCGCGGGTGGCTGGCTGCGCTCCATTCGTGGGAGACCTGCCCTGCCCGTGGAGGCTTTTGCCCTGTCCGTGGCAGCTTCTTGCCCTGCCCACGGCTGCTCCGGCCCGCCCATGGCGGCTTGCATTCTCAAGGCGGTCTGCCCGCTAGGAGAGGTCCCCGGGAACTGAACCCGGGGCCTCCCATGTGGTATGCCGGTGCCCTATCCACTGGGCTATCGAGCCGGCCCCAAGACTACTTTTTTAAAGCTGGAAAAAATCAATAATTAGGCTAAAAAACAGCAGTAGTCTGGTATTATAATAAACTGTTTAGATACATTCAGAATAAAACAATAGATTTAAAGAGATTCTTGTCTTATGTTATGGTACTCCAAAAATTTAAAAATTTCCCCACACTGTTATTTTCCTCCATTTCTTTACTGCTGCCCCTGCCTTCTATGCTACCCCTCCCTGGGATTTATTTCCTTCTCTCATTTTTTGGGCTAATTTTTGTTTTCAAAAATCTAAGCTACCTTACCCAATCAAGTGTTTATTCACATGTGGAATGAACACTTTGATGTGAACTAGCAAGATTTCAAAATGAAGAACCAAAATGAATTTAAAGAATAAGAAAAGAGTTACAATTATTTCAAAACTCCTAAATTCATTTATTGTTTTTTGAATCTATATCAAAACAGCCTTAGCATTATTTTGCCTAAGCTATAAAAAGTGCTACTGGCATTAATATACTATATTCTATTATAATCCTTAAACAGTATCTTGAAATTGTTCATCCTAGCTGAGGTTGATACAAAATTTCTATACAACACAATATTCTAAGATATTTGGTTTGTTGCAAATTTAATTATGTTTAAAAATGTATATTTCCCTACTTTAATAAAAATTCTAGAAATAGATATACAGCTATGGGCTAAAAAAACAGTTTGAAATCTAATAAGAAGGGAAATATAATCAGAGTACTAATCATCTATTATTTTCTCCAGTTTTCATTTATAAAAGCTTAATCATGCATACATTCATCATTAAATACAATGAATTAATATGATGTATATTCAGATCTTAGGATCAAATAAGCACATCAAAAGGAAGTGAGGAAAATTATGTCTTATTAGATATAAACACATTATAAATTAAGTATTATCAAAATCAAATTAACATCAGTTCCACAGGGGCAGGAATTATCATGGTACTCACTGCTAGATCCCCAATACTTGGAGAGCTTTCTGATTCATAGTAGACACTCATAGCAAGTATTGTATGAACAACAAGCAAGCTAATACTGTCACTCAAGAAATGTGCCCATCTTTAAAAAATATCATACAAAAATAGACTATAAAAAATAAATGAAAATCAAAGTTAATTTTTCAGTTGCAAGCACAGTGGTTAGCACCAAAAAGAATTTATACTTCTGCTAATATTATCTAGATGTAAACTTTTGGTCACAACCTTTCCAGTTGCCACACATTAAATACAAGGTAATTACACAAAGAAGCTATTTTCACACATTTTAAAATTTAAGCCCATTTCATTAAACACTTTCATATTCATTTCTTTTAATAAAAATTAGATTCATCACTTAATAATATTTCCTTCTTTCAGATTTGTAACCCAGAATATTTCACATATTTAGTGCAAATCCACTTCGTCATTTTTGTTAAATTAATATTTCTATTGAGTATATTTATATGATCATGTTTATGTATTTAAATTAACCTTATCTAATTTTTAAAAGGTAGCACATTCTTTCCAGCTCTGTGACCAGCGGCCAATTATTCACTCCACAACATTTAACAATTTTCTAAAATTTCCTGACAGTGTATTGGATACTGTGACACATAAAAGGGAAGAGCAGCCTTGTAGAGTAATGAGGGGTTGAGACATAGAGGTTAAGTGGGTAGAAAGGGGTTGGAAATGGGTGGGATTCCAGGTATTGATTGGACCCCAGAATGAAAGAGTATGTATGCCAAGCAAGAAAGCTTCAGACTTCCCCATAGGAAATATAGAAGCTTTTACAGACATCATATAAGGGTCTAACCTTATCATATTTTGGGGTCAGAAGAATCTGGAGTTTGTAGAGTGAAGAAGATAAGATAGAGACTGATGCATACAATCCACCTAGAGACTATTTTAATAAACAGTGGATACCAATGTTAAATTCTAAATTAAGGCAAATGTATGGAATAGAAAGGGATAGGAGACATTATATGAAGATGTTTCTGAGAGAAAAACAACATAATTTGGTGATTAAGTGGACACTTAGTTAGACTCAGAGGTAAATAATCTGGGTCTCTGGCTAGATGGTGACAGAGTACTTCTAGGAAATAAAATACCCTGCCATGGAAGAAAGAAACAGCTCAATTTCTAATCCAATAAATAATGTAATTTCTACAGAGCACCATCATTTTAATAGTTGAAATTGCATGGTCAAGCATTGCTCTACCTTTGACAAAAATGAAATGATAAAAAATGCATGTGAATAAAATGCAATAAAAGATGAATTTTAAGGGAATAAAATGAAATTCACCATTCAAACTGATACTTGGAAAATCCTGAAATTGAATTTTGATTTAAATGTAGCAATAAATACATAATCCTTTATTCTATTTCCAGTTATTTGCAAATAAGACATAAGAATTATTAACTGTAATTGGAAGAAAATCATAAACTTGCTTACCGTAAATTCCAGAACTTAAATTTAACACAGTAGACACGAGAAAGTGAAGAAGCAAGACACAAAATATGAATGGGTATTCATAATCTATAATGAACTTAATATTCATATAAAAATATGGGTAACAATCTGTAAAAATTCAATTGAAAAGAAAACTAAATTGGAAAAGATGGAAAAATAACTTCATAAAAGAAAATACCAAAATTTCTTATTATCATATAAAATGATGCTCAAACTAATTAGTCATAAGAACGA
>PVKH010014717.1:0-16362 GCA_004027955.1 Chaetophractus vellerosus
GTAATTTGTGGGTCCTGAGGACCCAGCTGGCAGCTGGCTTACAAAGCTATTTAATCATTATACTTTAAAGGAATGCCACAATAAAAGCCATATACAACCTAGGGAAGTTACTTATAAACTTTTTTTTTTTTAATTTGGTAGAGCACTATCAGTCAATGCTCATCATTCCTGGTATCCTATCATCACTTCTGGCTTGTGGTTCTAACTGTAGCTGCAACTCCTTTTTTGTTCATTCCCACTACTACTACCCTCAATCCAACTGTCAAGTACTTTCCTTGGTTACTTCTGTCACTAGAAAAGCAAACTCCTTTTCTGTCTTGGTTGATTCCATGGTTTTAGATCTTCCTAGTCACCAGAGCCCCCATCTCAATAGGTTCTCTCATCTCCAACCACAAAGTCACCTTCCAAATGTTCATGGGCTATGCCCCTCCAACCTCCATTACGTGATCCTCCAAATTGTAATGATTCTCTCTTTGACTTACACTAGCTACTCTCATCACCTTCACATCATTCTAGGTTCTTGTTAAAGTTCTCTGTGTTTTCCTCTTCTATATCTTAGTCAAAATCTTCTAATTTTATTTTTGTAATATGTTACATTATGTTATTTCAGTTCCAAGAAAAAGAAACCCATGCATGCCTGTTTCTCATAAAGGAAATATTATTGGAAAAACCTAGCATGGTGGAACCCAAAGTCTTCATCAGGAATGGGGATGATGAAGTAGGAAAGATTGGCAGTCATTTCTCTCTGGGGCTCTGTTACCTGCTAACCTCCTCTGGTTTCTTTCTACTTGTTTCTTATCTCTCTGCAAAATGGCAAAAGACAGCCACACCACAGTCCTCAAGTATATATCAACTCAGTTCAAATGCCAGTCAAACTTCAGTGAGCTCTTCACCCTTGTTCCAGTTAGCTATGGCCTGATCAGATAGGAAATCATGGTTTCTAAGACCAGCTCTTGTGGATGAAAGAGAATCAATCCATTTTCAATGAAAGCGATATTATATGGATATCTTTTATATGAGTAAAGCCCCTTACCCTTCTCTGTAAATTTCTTTGGCCCTGCCAGAATTTAGGCTTTTAATGCAGATCATTTTAGTAGATACAGATCTTGTCCTAGGATCACAGTTTTCAAGTATTTTTAAGCAATGAAACATTTTTTCCCAACAAATATTTCACTGTAACCAAAGATGTAAAACAGATTAAAAAAAAAAAAAGCACAGCCATTCTGGTTGAAAGGGAAAGAGAGAATGACCAGAGCTTACCTCCTCAGAATGTTTTGCTCCATGGTACCCCCTGAAGCACCTGCTTCAGCGCCCTAGGGAAGCCACTGCTCTCATGTTTATAACCAAAGACAGTTCCGTATTGTACAAAATATGCTTATACTTCAGTTTCTTGACTTGTCAACTTTAGCCAGCATCTTTTGACTGCCCATCACAAAAGATAAAGCACTTTAACTCGTCTATTCACTTCCCCTCCCTTCTAGTTTTGAGAGTTAACTTATTTTTAGTCTTTTTCTTCAATACCCTTACCACTTTAAATATCATGACTAAAGATTATTTTGTCCTCCTTCTGACTTTAGATAACATCTTTCATCTCTCTAACAACTGAAACAGCTCTCTTACACTGCCCTCCATGCCACCCCTATTTCAACTTTATATATATATAAAGGTTTAACATCTGAACAGAGGATAATTAGCCAGTTTCCTATCCATCATTTCCATTTTCCCATCCACTCTGCTACATAGTGTACTTATTCTCTCACTGGTCTATTAAGGAAAAGTTTGTTTTAGAACATAAACTCCTACGAGGCAATGAGAGTGGTGGTTTATTTTTTAAGTGGCACCACTCACAAGAGAAAAAGCAGACAGATACTGTATAGTGGTGGAGGTGGTGGAAAACATTGTCACTGGCTTCCAAGAAGCTTAAACCCTAAATTTGAAATACTCTGGAGAGAGGCAAAAGGAGAATGGTTTCCTGCAAAAACTCAAGCATCCCCTAGATTCGTGGTGAAGAGGGACTCATTTCCCTTCACATATGCTTCAGTTATTCTACATAATACAAAAGAACAGTCTACATGCCAAACACTGCTATACCCATACTCAGTTAGATGCAGCCAGTTTCCTAGTGGCTTTGTCAGTGAGCTCCCATACCATAACCATAGACAGATGTTATCTATGAGATGGTCATATTATTTTCCTGGTTGTTTACAAATAAAGTAGTCCATCACTCTTCTTATACTCTCTTCTACCTTCTGAGCCATTCTATACAACAGATGAGGACATCCTTTCAACCTTCTCAGTCAAATTTCGTTCCCTTTGTACATGATTGTCTCAGTAATTAACTGCCTCTCTCAGGCACACTTTAGTTTCCAGGTAATTGACTAGTAGCTCAACACTCATGTTGGAGAAGGTCCTAAAAAAATGATGCAGGGAAGAAAACTTTCCACTCGTGCTAAGTTGTCAATGGCCTTTGTAAGTGATGATAACAACATTAAGACTAATCAGGCAGAACGTATTGTCCTGGCAGTGTCAGGAATAGGAATGGGCCACTGAAGATTCTGTGGAATATCCTTGTTTGGAGTTTTTTTCCCCATTCTTTGGTTGTTCTTATTTGGTCATGGATTTAGGATGGCCAGTCCATTGCAAGAGGGAAGGATTTGACGAGCTTTCATTGTGCTGTCTAGTTAGTCAAGGTACATCAATCATCAGTTGGTTTTGAGTAACTACTGGAATTTAGAAACATTTTCAAGTGCATGGTCTTATTGGATCTTCCCAACACACTGTCAAGATTTAAAAAAAGAGGGTATTATAAATTCACTTTAAAAACCGTGATTTCTAGGATTTAAGTATGGTTCCCAAGGTCACACAGCTGCTATGTAATTGAAGGCTCTCTGTACCAAATCATGTTGCCTTTGCCTTTTCCATTATCTGCCCAGGATTGCACCAAGCCCCCAGGAATGAAAAAGTTTAACCAGTAAATTTAAAAAAAAAAAAAGAACAGGCTTCACTGAGTATAACCATCAGGCAACTTTATTTTGTCTCCTACTTTCCCTTTAAAAGTTAATCAGTGGGGAAAGTTCTTCTCTTGACGGGTGAAAATTCAAAAGCCCCATGACTCTTTTGACCATTCAGGTAATGAAAAGTCCAACAGTCCCTCTAAGTTGCAAACTGTTTCAAGGTCATAACTCAGAATACCTAATTACATGCCATAATTAAAACTTCAAACTTGAAATTCAAACCTCTCTCCCATGAACGCTGCCACTCTGCCCTCTAAGGCCTTCAGGAACACAGGAGGGGGAAGAGATCCTTCTTCCTTGTACCACCCCCTTCTCCACTTTGCTAATCTGGTTCTGACTTTTTCTTCCATGGCCAAAGGATGTTCAGGAGTGAGTAGAGATGTTGGGGTGGAGGGCAGGAAAACTCTTACCTAACTAGAAGTACTATCATAAAATGGCCTCCCACTCTCTGAAATATGACACTGCTATAATGAGCTATTTTGTGGATTCTTAGAAAGAGCCCCATACTGAGAACTTCTCATCTGGGTTTCCCTTGATATGAGTCATGCACTCTCCTTCAATTCATCTGTCCAAAACAAGCCAGCCCGTTTCATGCCTTTTAGATTTCTCAAGCAGGAAGCAAACACTGGTCTACTATGCACCTTACTTTCCTAAGAAATTCCCTCGCACTAGGCTTGGGGTGAGAATCAGGTACACCACCCTGCCCACTTGGGGAAATTTAGAATCCCAGCACAGCTCTCTTGAGTCGGGAGGTCATCCCAGAGGTGACACTTACACACATCTCAGGAGGATCTCATAGAATTCTAAAGTGGATATCATCTCAAATAGTGGGGCTCCTGAGGGCTCTGGAGTCACCCAGGTCCTATGTCAGGGAGGACAGCTCCTGAGTTTGGTGACTTGCTAGTGGGCCCTACTTTGGAGTTGTGCTCCTGAGAGTGACAGAGTTGGACTCAACTATGTGTTCCCTGCCCATGACTCATCTATCCCTTCTATACAAACCTATACTTGGTGCTGGAGTTTGTAGGTGTATGTCCAGAGACTTGAGTCTTTGGGCTGTCCATGTGCCAGTTGGGCCTGGAACCTCAGTGGAGCACAAACTCCTACTCTACAGCTCATTGGACTCAGCCAGGACAAACTGGTGGGGAGATGATGATGGACAGCAGCCATCCCAGGGAATGGAAAGAGTCTGCAGCTGCAGGCAGGATAATCCCATCCATCTTCCCCATGGGATTTAAGTCCCCTCTCAATTAGAGGTAGAGTGGACATCACCATCCCAGACTCCTCAGGATTGGGGGAAGAGCTATGGACTGGAGTGGACTTATTGATATTCTACTATAGACATATTGTGATTCAAGCAAGGAAGAAATTACAACACTGATGTAGAGCCAGTGGCCACTGGAGGCTCTTGGGGAAGGGAGAGGGAAAAGCAGTTGTAATATAGGGGCTTTTTTGGGACTTGGGAATTGTCCTGAGTGACATTTGCAACAACAGATATAGGCCATTTTATATCATCATATAACATGCAGAACTGTGTGGGAGAGAGTGTGGTCTACAATGTGAACTATGGTCCATGCTTAGTGGCAAAGCCCCAGGATGTGTTTATCAATTGCAATTAATGTGCCACACTAATGAAGGTTGTTTATGGGGGAGGGTGTGGGAGGTGTGGGGAGTGGGGTATGTGGGAATCCCTATATTTTTTGTTTAATATTTATGTAATCAAGGTATTCTTTAAAAAATTAAAAAATATATATATTATATTTCAAAAATCCTTCCTAAACCCTACTCTTTAACCTCTCAATGAAGGTAAGAGTTGTAAGAGTCATGTAACTGGCTTTGAGACTTTACATTTTGATCTGTAACCTCTCCATGAAATGGATCTATTAATTCTAGATTCCTTAGTCAAAACTTTCAAATGTTACATCCTGTTATATCAAGTGAATATAAAACATGATCTCTCATCTTAAAGAGTTTCGTTTCTAACTGGAAAAGGAACCAACATATGAAACTACATGAGTACAGAAACAGCATTGAACACAAGTGCTGCAGAAATTTAGTAAATAGAGAATTGCCATGGCCTATAATAATATTCTATAAGTCTTAAAAACAAACAAAAAATAGATTTAAATGGGTATTCTAGAGAGAAGAATTACTGTCATAAAAGTATGAAACTTAAAAACTATCATAATATTCAAAGCCGTCCTCAAAATGGTCTCTTCTCTCCATTCTACAACTACTGTTTTAGTTCAGTTCACCATCATAACCCGAATTGATTAATGCAATAACCTTTTCATTGGTCTGCCAATGTTTAATATTCCTCCTCCCTACCCCACCCCCCAGTCCTTTCTCATCATCTGGACCAGGGGTTCTTAACCCTTTTTACTCCACAGACCCCTCTGCAAGTCAGGTGAAAACCACGGACCACTTACTACGTCCACACTACACTGTGTATCATTTAATAAATATATCACACCCTCACCAACACATCCCCACAAGAATAATGATTTTTGAATTTCAATTCAAGCTCACGGACCCCTTGTGAAGAACCCCTGATCTGGACCATGCTTCCATCCCCAGATCCATCTTTTGTTATTTCCCCCATCCACCTGTTGTTGATTGAATTATGTCTCCCCAAAAGATACATTCAAGACCTGAAGCCCAGTACCTGTACATGTGGCCTTATTTGGAAGTAGGATCTTTCCAGATGTAATTAGTTGAGATGAGTTCATCCTGGATTACGGTGGTGGTAATCCACTATGACTGGTATTCTTATAAGAAGAAATTTGGACACAGACACTCAGATACAGAGGGAAGGTGGCCAAGAAGACAAAAGCAGGGATTAAAGTTATGCTGCCACAAGTCAAGCCAAGGAACACCTAGGACCACCAAAAGTTGGAAAAGGCAAGGAAGAATCCTCCCCTAGTGGCTTTGGAGGGAGCTCGGCCCTGCTAAAACCCTGATTTAAGAATTTCATCCTCCTGAACTGTGAGTGAATAAATTTCTGCTGCTTTAAGCCACCCAGTGTATAGTCATTTCTTATGGCAGCCCTAGGACACTAATACATCATGCATCCTAGAAATTCTTATTAAAAGAAAAACAACAAAATAAGCTCTGTTTTAGTTTGCCTCCTTTTCACATACTATTCTCTCCATCTGACTCTCAACTCTTGACTCACTCTCACCTCATCATCCCCTGGATGTTTGATGATTGATCCATATTCTACATCCAATCCCATCTCCTCCTAGTTTAATCACCTTTGTATAGCGAAGCCTGGAAAGCTGAAAAACACCTTTCCCAGAAGATGACAGCTCCCATAGTAGGCAACACTCAGTGAGTCATACCTGGAGGCTCAGGCTGGACTCCATTCCTCCAGCTCTTCCAGTGATTTCATGGGCACATAAATATTTATATTTAATTCCTTTCTGTTTAAAAATAGCTAGAAGACCTTCTTTATTCTCTACAAAAACCTGTTTGGTTCACCTGTCTAATGCCAAGTCACTCTATAGGCTTCAACTCAAATGTCTCTTCATCTAGGAAATCTGAATCATCCACAAGATAGGGAAAAATAGGCAGGATGATATTCCAGATGGAGGTTTAGATTTTCTCCTGTATAATTTCATAGCACCCAGTATATAACACTATCTTCATACATATCACAAAACATAAGATTTTGCTAATATTTATATTTCTTCCTTCCTAGACCTCCCTACTTCTTATCCAAAAGAAGACACTTTGTTATACTCATTTTGTACCTCCAGTTCCCAGCACAGTCCCTAGAACATGATAAAATTCTGATATATGTTAAATGAATAAATTACTGGATAGATGGATGAAGAAAATGTGAATAGAACCTCAAGGCTAAAGAAAATAAAGATAATCTTAGTGAATTCCTTCTTTACAGTTCAGACATATCTTATCATTAAAGTTTTCTGTTTGGTTTTTTGGGGTCTTTATGCTGAGAAAAGTTTTAGAATATCTCCTGCTCCTTTCTGAAGAAGTATTACAGAGAAGGGCAATTGCATGAATATTTCCCCCAAATTTACTTTCAAAATGATGGACCAGAAACTCAGACTCTTATTTCAGTATAAAACAATATGACAATACAACAAGAACTACACTAGAATAGCAGTTAATTGGAATAAAATGAAAAAAATAAAACCATATCTAGAAAGATAGCTTGTGCATCAATTAAATAATAATAGTTAATAGCAACAGTCTCTGTTTTCATATATAAATATATGTATATAGCAATATGTATTATTGCCTCCATTTTACAGCTCAGAAAACTGAGCTTTATAGAGTAAGGGGCAGAAAGGGTTTCACACCTGACTCTCACAAGAGACATACCTTAAATATAAGGATAGAGAAAGGATGAAAATAAAAGGATGGAAAAATATATACCATGCCATTTTTACCCAAAAGAATGTTGGTGTAGCAATAGCAATAATAGACAAAGAAGACTGACAGCAAAGCAAAAGTATCATTAAGATAAAGAGGGATATTTTTTAATGATAGGAGTGTCAATTCAACAGTAAGAAGTCATAAGTTTATATGCATCTAATAGCATAGCTTCAAGATGTATAAAGCAAAAAAATCAAATCCACAATACTAACTAAAGATTTTAAGATACTTCACTTGGTAACCAATAGAACAGGCAGGCAAAAATTTGTAATGATAAAAAAGATTTAACATGATTAAAAACTTGACATAATACATCCATAACACTATAACCAACAACTGTGGAATACACATTTTTTACAAATGCACATGGAATATTTACTAAAATAGATCTTACACTAGATTGTAAAGGAAGCCTCAAAATTTTTCAAAGGATACAAATCACACAGAGGAAATTCTTTGACAACAGTGGAATTAACTTAGAAACTAATAACAGAAAAGTAGTTAGAAAATCCAAAGTATTTGAAAATCAAGCAAATATTTCTAAATAATGCATGGACTAAAGAAATAACAATAAAAATGAAAAACTATTTCAACTGAGTGACAATGAAGACTTAACATACCAAAACTTGTGATATGCAGGTAAATTAGCGCTTAAAAGGAAATATGTAACTTTAAATGCATATATTAGAAAAGAAGAAAGGTTGAAAAAAACCACGATATAGGCTTCAGCTCAAGAACTTAGGGGGGAAACCCAGCAAATTAAACTCTAAGGAAATCAATAAAATAGAAAACAAACATATAATAAAGAATTTTAAAAGTAAAAGATGGCTCTTTGAAAAAAATTTAATAATTGATAAAACCCAAGATCAAGAAAAACAAAAGAAAATTCAAATTGTTAATAACATATATAAAAAGGGAGCATCATTACAGATTCCAGAGATATTAAAAAGATAATAAGGGCCAGCTGTATAGTCCAGTCGGTAGGGCGCCAGTTTACCACATGGGAGGCCCTGGGTTCGGTCCCCGGGCCTCCACGAATGGGTGGACTGCCTCCAGAAGGCAAGCCACCGCGGGGGGAGCACGCTGCCAATGGGGGGGGCACGCTGCCATGAGCAAAGGCAAGCCCCTGCAGGCAAAGGCAAGCCCCCGCGAGTGAGGGCGAGTCCCCACGAGCAGGTGGGCTGCCACGCCGGTGAGCTGACTCAGCATGTCGCCCCAGCAGGGGGAGACAAGCAGACACAGAAGAACGCAGAGAAAAATGAACACAGCAAGAACAAGCAAAACGAGGGGGATGTATAATAAATGAATTAATTAATTTTAAAAAGATAATAAACAGATAATAAATAAATTTGAATTTAGATGAAGTGGACAATTTCCTTGAAAAACATAACTTACTAAAAATGACTCAAAAAGAAATTGAAAATGTTAATAGCCCTGTATCTATTTTAAAAAATTGTATCCATTGATAAAAGAATGAAAACTCCAGGCCCAGATGGCTTCTTTGGTTAATTCTTCCAAGCAGTTAAGGAAGTTAGAACAATCTTCTACAAACTCTTTCTGGAACAATTTCCCAACTCATTTTATAAGACCAGTATAACCTTAATATCAAATTTGACAATCATATTACCATAAAGGGAAATTACAGGCCAGCGCTTAAATGCATGAACATAAAAGCAAAACTCTCAAACAAATATTAGCAAATTGGATCCACTGATATATAAAAGGGACAATAAACACTTCACAGTCAAGTAAGGCTTATTACAAGAATGCAAAGCTGGTTAAGACTTTAAAATCCACAGTAATTAATAGAATAAAGGGGAAAAGCCATATGATTATTACAATAGATTTGAGTCAGTCTCACTCAAATTTCTGGGCTTTAAAAAAGTAATTGAGGGAGCAGATGTGGCTCAAGCAGATGAGCGCCTGCTTCCCACGTGGGAGGTCCTGGGTTCAGTTCCCAGTGCCTCCTAAAAACCAAACAAACAACAACAAAAAAAAACTAACAAGGAAAACAAATGAAAAAACCAACTCAAGGGAGCCGATGTGGCTCAGTGGTTGAGCACCAGCTCCCCACATATGAGGTCCCGGGTGCAGTCCCCAACCCCTGGTACCTCAAAAATAAAATTAAATTTAAAAAAAGTAATTGAACAGCACTGTATGAATAAAAAATATTTTCAACCAAAAATAACAGAATACCTGAGTAAAAATAGCTTAAAGGAAAGAAGTTTTATGAAGTCCAGAGGTAGGCAATGAAAGCTGTTCCGATGTTTAATAATGCCATCTGGGATCCAGGTTCTTTATAGCAATCTGCTCTGTCACTTTTTAAAGCATCTATAAGAGTGCCTCACATGATAGTAGGTGTTTAGTAAATATATGTGGAAGGAATGAATCAATATGTTGATCTTCACCCTCAAGCTTATTACTTAATGGGGTAAGAGTACTCAAGTCCATGTCCAGACATGAAAATTATTGCAAAGCAGAAAAGATTATGGTGCTTGTATATCCACAAAATCAGAAACCCTCAGCTTCCATCTCCTTGTATAGAACTGACTCATCTGGCCACCCTGGCTGCAAGGGAATTTGGAAAGTAAGTATTTTTACTTGGGCACATTGTCATCATGAACAAAGCAGGGGTTTTCTCTAAAGACAAAGAATAGATACCAGGTTCCTCTGTGTACAAGGCAGTGATAAACACTGCTGAACCTGCAACACGAATAAGAAGTACAATATTTAACAAGGAAATAAGGCAAGTGTGCAAATAACATAGCACAGGGAAGAGTAAAGTAAAAATTTATGTAAGAAATTCAAACAACTTACTCTGGGAAATCAAAGGAGGAAAAGACAACATCTGGTTAGTGAGACCTGAACCAATTCATGGAACAAAAACTTGTGAGATGTTTTAAAGATGGCCAGGATTTCAACAAACAGTGATGAGCAGTAATGTATTCTAGCAGCAAAAGTACAAGCAAACACAATTAGGCAATGTTTCTGGGTTGAGCCCGGAGAACAATAAATGTATACTGGAATACCAGTATGCATAAGGATTTACTTGGAGATAATGCTGGAAACATAGATTCATACTTTTGTTGGGACACTGAATGCCAAGTGAAGAATTCAAACTTAATCCAATTGACAGAAAAAAGAGACAATGAAGGTCTTTAAGAAAGGAAATGACAAGATAGATATGTAGTTTTGAAAGTGTATTCTGGTATGCAGAAGAGGATGGAACAAGAGGACAAGTTTCTAGGCGATTGTGATTGTACCAGAGGTTCTTAACCTTTTGTGTTCCAAGGACCCCTTTGCCAGTCAGGTGAAAACCACGGATCCCTTATTAAGTCCACACTATATTGTGAATTATAAATAATTATATATAAATTATTAATAAATATATCACACCTGCACTAACACATCCCCACAAGAATAATGTTTTTTGAATTTCAATTCAAGCTCACAGACTCCTGGTTAAGAACCCCTGATTTAAACCAAAGTAATAGGGTGAGCAAGAAAAGTAAAGTCCAAATAAGGGAGAGTCTGTAGAGGAAGAATTATTTGAAATTGTTCAGCTGACAATAGTAAACATCAGTCTGCCTGGAGATTGGACCCAAAAATGTAGCTTTATGATTCATCCATATGACACATAAAACTTTTCTGAGGACGCAAGCCTGGGGATAAGAAACAGAGGGCAAAGTCTTGGAAACAGTTTGGTGGGTGAAAAATAAGAGGACCCAATGAAAGAGGAGAGAGGATGTGGAGGGAAGTAGGAGTTAGAAGGGTGAATATCAGCAGGAAGGACCAGAACCTTTTTAAGCATCAAAAACACAAGCAATAAATTTTGTGAAGTACTTGTTCATTTACTTACTTATGACTTTCACCTGACCCTAAATTCTTTAAGAATTGGAAGAGTTAGGGGCTCAAATATCCAAGACAATCTTGAAAAAGAAGAACAAAATTGGAGGTCACAAGTCCCCAATCTCAAACTTACTACACGATTATAGCAATCCAACAGTTTGATACTGTCACAAAGATAGACATATAGACCAATGGAATATAATCAAGAGTCCAGAAATAAACCCATACATTCATAGCAAATTGATTTTCTACACGGAGGCCAAAGACATTCAATGGTGAAAGGCATAGTCTTTTCCACAAATTGTGCTGGGAAAACTGGATGTCCACATAGAAAAGAAAGACGTTGTACCATTAATATTCAAAATTAATTCATAATGAATCAACAGTCTAAATATAAGGGCTAAAGACCATAAAAGTCTTCGAAGAAAATATAGAGGAAAATCTTTATGACCTTGATGAAAAAGTTTTGGTAATGGCTGGTGATGATGGTAGTACAGCATGGTGAATGTAACTAATATCACTTAACTACTCACTTAAAAATGGTTCAAATGGGATATGTTACAACATATATATCACATAATTTAGATACAGAAAATCACAAGATAATATAACTACCCATGTTCCTACCACCCAAAATTGACCATTTTAACATATTGTCATATTATATTTTGTTATATCATATTGCATAAAACATATCTCTCTGCAGATTACTTTTGTCAACAATGTTTTAAGAATAATCAGTGTTCATACTTAGCATTATAGTTCATCTCTTTTAATTGCAGTGATGTATTGCATGGTATAAATATAAATATGTTATTTATCTATTTACCTGTTACTTGATGTTGTGATTATTCCCATTTTTATTTCTAACAATTCTGCAAGGAACATCCTTGAACATGTCTCCTTATGCAGATCTGAGAGTTTCTCTAAGAAATATGCCTAGGTCAAAAGGTACTACTAGATCAATACACTCAATTTTTTTCAGTAGTTTAAAAAATGTATCATTTGTATGAAGATGTAAAAGGCATGCTTATCAAATTTGCTGGTGATACAAATTCAGAAAGGAGAGGTAATATGATAGGTGGTAAAAAAACAATATTCAAATTTTTTTCAAAAGTGAGAATACCAGGCCATAACTAACAAAATGGAATTTGAGAAACACAAAGGTAAAATCTTGCATTTAATCCAAAGAACAAAATGCCTATTGCAGAAAGGCTGAGAGATAACTTAACAGCAGTGTATTTGAAAATGTCTGGGGATATTAGTTAACTCCTACCTTGCAAGAGCCAACAGTGTGATCCTGCTTACATTTTTTTAAAAAAGTATATTGACACAGCTCTATGAATAAAAGTAAAAGGTATTCAGAGTCAAAAACTATTTGTTATTAATGTATGAGTTTTCCTTCTGATAGTTAAAGCAGTTAAATAGCACTATACTCACTCAAAAATCTTTTGGCTGTTGTTCCCCTAAATCTTAAGCCCTTAAGAGAACTTAAGGAATTTGTAGTCAGAGAACCTGTTCCTTGGAAAAAAAATGAAGGGAGACATATTGCCCCCAGACTAGAGACTCCCACAGCCAGGAAAGAAGGTTGAGACACAGAGAAAGCCGTCAGTGGATTCCAAGAGCAGGAATTGGGGGCTACCTCCCAGCAGCCCCATAGAAGTAAATGAGACCTGAGAGAAAAATGGCTGCATGATGTGTCTAGGCATACAGGACCCCCAACAGGCTCAGCAAAGGTGCCTTTATGCCAAGGACTGTCAAAATACACTTTTCAGTGGTAACCAATGTAGGCCAATGACCAAGACAACAATTGCTGCCCTTCCCCATTCACAGGTCTTCCCACTTCATAAGATCCAGAGACAGGAATGAGTAAACCCTAAAAAGGACAGAAGTTTATTAAATTTTTTACATCAGCAAAATGGGGGCTTTGAGTCAGAAATTAAGTTGCATTATAGAAAATAAAGAGAGTTAAGTTGTTAGGTGAGTTTGTTGCCTGAGCTCCTCCAGGGCAGGTTTGTAGGCAGAGTACAAGGAGCTGCAGAGGTTTGCGCAGTTGAAGCCAGAGCGCAATGCCAGCAGACCATGATATGAGCAGTGCCCCTTAGATTAGGTCCAACTGGATTGCCCTGAAGGAGAGGACAAGGTGGGAGAGAAAGAAGTTGAGAAAAATCTCCTGAGGTAGCCTCTGTTTTTGTTTTTTTTAAAGTAAAGTTTGGGGCCAAATTACTGAAAGAGAGAGCAGAAAAGTTTTCGAAGAGCAGTTCTGGGGCAATGTATAAAAAGACAAAACACTACATATATAGGTGAGCAGCAAAGAGTGCCCCGCAGCCTTTTGAAAACATGCAATGTATAATAAAGGAAAGGAGCAGGTGTGTGAATATATGTACACATTTATACTCTGTCTTATTAGGCAAAGGATAGAGATCATTTTCAAGGCACACAGCAGAGACCAGTAATAAAAAAATAATAAATCAGAAGCAGAGAAAATATATAAATTTATAGAGAATTGAGTTCACAAGTAAGACGATCCAGACAACACAATTCTGTGTGTTTCTCCAGCCAACATTCAGTCACCTGTACAAAGGATCAGAGAATATCAACAGCAGGGGTATTCTGTGGGAACAGTACAAGAACAGAAGGGAAATTATGATGGTGAAGCCATTAGCTGCTCATAACATTGAGTTTTGTTGGATGAAGGATATAAGAATGGGGTGTAAACACTGAAAAAATAATTGGGGAGGGGGCCTGTAAAGGACTATGGAACCCAATGGAGACAAAGAATAAACAAGAACTTGTAATCAAAGACTGCATAGGATAAACCATACGAAACCACTGTGGACTAGTTAGCAATGGCATACCCTTGAAATCTAACTGTTCTACGCTAGACAGAATACCCAAACCCATTCTGGGCTTTTAGCCATGGAGCCAGTAAATATTCACCCCTATCTGTGTAATAGACTAGGAACTGAGGATAAAATTAAACAAGGCAAGGTCCTTGAGGTACTCAAACTCATTGGGGGAAAACAAGGTAAGTAGATCATTGCAATGCAAAATGATTAGTCCCATTGTGAGGGTATGTGCACAGTCCTGGGTGATCGCAGTTCAGGGCTGCGCACAGCTGCGCCCCCCAGGGAAGTCAGGGAAGCATGGCTGAACATGACCTTTGCCCTACATCTTGAAGGGTGAATGGGAGTTTCAGGGAGGAAACACGACAGAGTAAAAAATGTCTAAATGCTTGGAGGAGTGAATGAGCACTGTATGTTTTGGAAATTAAAAAAACAGTCTGTGTGGCTTAGACAAAGTATTTAGAGATGAGTGCCCAAGGAGGCTGAAAAGGGAGGCTGGGACAGACTGTGAAGGGCATTGTGGGTCACCATGTAACCCACTGGGACTGAGGAGCCATGGAGGTTTCTACCAGTGAAGTGTCAATGTCAGAGGTATGGAAAGGTACCTCTGGCAGTAATAGGGACACTATATTGCTGGAGGGAAAGAGCAATCAGGGAGACCCCTATGGAGACTAATGAAGTAGTTTGTGTGAGAACTAAGCTGAAATGAAGTTATCACAAGTAAGGTGAGCAGACAGGTGCTTATAAAGGCTGGTGGAATTCTCAGGGGACCACCATGTTCACCTACAGGGGAACTGCAAAAAAGCACAAACTTTCAAGAAGGGCAGCTACAATGTATATGTAGAATTTTAAAAATGTTTATTCCCTTTGACCCTAAATTCCACTTCTAGGAACCTAGCTTAAGAAAATAATCAGTACTACAAAAAAATACTTAAGTTCAAGGATTCTCAGCATAATGTTCTCTAAAATTTAAAAGCATCCTAAATGTGCAACAATAGAATTGTTAAATAAAGAATAGTACATTAACACAATAGACTAATACATAGTCATTAAAAATTGTACTTTCAAAGAATTTGTGGAATATGGGAGATGCTCACAATTCAGTCAAAAAGAGATATAAAAATGATAGGCAGTTTGAGGCATATTTTAAAGTATACATATATATGAACAAAATATTAGATTAAAATTCACTAAAATGTCAATTGTGCTCATCTCTCTGAGTGGTAAGATAATGGATGACTTTTTTTTTTAAAGATTTATTTATTTTATTACATATTTCCCCTTCCCCCACCCCCACCCCCCCCACCCCGCTGCGGCGACGCGCCGAGACTGGTCACTGCGCAGGCGCGGCTTTCCCCGCTTGTGGGCGGCTTCTGCTTCCATTCACAGCCGGCTTTCAGTTCGCGGGTGGCTGGCTGCGCTCCATTCGCAGGCTACCTGCCCTGCCTGTGGCAGCTTTGCCCTGTCCGTGGCAGTTTTTTGCCCTGCCCACGGCGGCTCTGGCCCGCCCACGGCGGCTTGCCATTCTCAAGGCGGTCTGCCCGCTAGGAGAGGTCCCCGGGAACCGAACCCAGGGCCTCCCATGTGGTATGCCGGTGCCCTATCCACTGGGCTATCGAGCCGGCCCAATGGATAACTTTTATCTTCTATTTTTCCACATTCTCCCAATCATCTTCAATGGATGTATATACTCATAAAATCAGACAAAATGTTGTTTTAAAAAATTAAGTGAATAATATGAAACAGAATAGCAAGTATAAAAAGAATTTGAACTCATAGAAAACACAATTAGCCAGGATAGAAATCAGTCTGTCTTGTAGGAATCAAAGATGGTGCAGGGAGTGGAGCTGGCTCAAGCCATTGGCCACCTCCCTCCCACATGGGAGGTCCTGGATTCAGTTCCCTGTGCCTTCTAAAAATAAAAGAAGAAGAAGAAGGAGCAATTCTAGGTAATCATAACCTCAATCACATGGGCATTGGTGCGGGTATCCCCTAAGATTCAGCCTCTGATTATGTTCTCCTTGTTGCTTCACTAATCAAGAAAAGGGCAATTGAAAGGGGCAAAACTCATACTGCCATCCTCTCATAGGTACAATGAAGATACACTAGATAGATTTCTATGAAGATATTCTTTTTTTTTTAAAAGATTTATTTATTTTATTACATATCTCCCCTTCCCCCCTGCTGCGGCGACGCGCCGAGACTGGTCACTGCGCAGGCGCGGCTTTCCCCACTTGTGGGCGGCTTCTGCTTCC
>PVKH010014718.1:0-16379 GCA_004027955.1 Chaetophractus vellerosus
CCAAACATTGCTGGTTTATTGCAAGAAATTAGTACCCAGTATGTCACTATCACTTTGCCTTAGATCTTGCTAAAGCTTTCTTTAGTACCTCCTTAGACAAGTCAAGCCAGCCTGCATTCAGCTTCTTGTGGGAACCTAGCAAAGGACTTTTACAGGGCTTCCCCAAGGCTATGTGCACAGCCAGAACATCTGTCATGGCCCCGTGGCAAAGGATATGGCCAATCGGGACAAGCCGCGAGGCCCTGGCTGCTCTGTCAAATTCTTGTGTGTTATTTGTTCGGGTAAGACACAAGCTGTACCCTCTGCTGTAATCAATGAAGCACAATGTTTTCCCACACCACAAACTCCGGAACAAACAATGGCCTTTCTGGGGTGGTTGGGGTACTGGAGACTCTGCATCCCTCATTTAGCTCAGATATTAAAACCATCGTGTGTGTTAATCAGGGAAGGTCATGCATGGGAATGGGGAGACCCCCAGGCTGCTTCTGAAGAAGCAAAGAGGGCAGGAGCACAGACTCAAGCCCCGAGGGGGGTGGACCCTGACTTGCCCTGTGAATTGGAGGTGGCCAGCCCTGATATTGGCTTTGGGTGGGGTTTGTGGCAGAGGCAACATTCTAAACGAGCACTCCTTGGGTTTTGGTCACAGTTGTGCAAAGAGAATTACAATATAGTCCCTTAGAAAAGCAACTATGTGCAGCACTCAACACACTGCTGCTGGTAGAGGGCTTAACCCAAAAGTGCCCGGTCACTAGGAAGACCGCCATCCCTACCCCGGGGGAGATGCAGATACCGGGAACAAACTTCGCTCTGGCAGTGTACAATTAAGTACCTTAAAGTGGAAAGCCTACCTGCTGCAGCACCGGGACTTCAACTCCAGACCTTTAAATGCTGAAATGCACAAGATCCCAGGCCCAATGTCTTACGTGGAAGATTCTTCAGCCCAAATCACAACCCCCGAAGTGGCCGCTGAAGTGCCCACTAAAGAAGGCACAGGAACAGTTCCAGAGAGGGCATGGTGCACAGACAGTTCACCTAGTGGACAGCCTCCCATGTGGACAGCTGTGGCTGTGCAGCCCAGCACTGACACTATTCGGAGGGAAACGGGCAGCCTGCAGAGTGGCAATGGGCTGAGTGAAGAGCTGTGTGGATGGGGACGCATTTACAATCTGTACTGATAGTTGGCAGTCTACAAAGGCCAAACCACCCGGATGGCAACTTGGAAACAGGAACGACGGGCTGCCATGGGCCGCCCTCTGTGGGGGAGAGATCTGTGGAAGGACCTCTGGGAGGCCTGCCAGCGGCAGGTAATTGTCTGTCACGTCCCCGCCCGCTCCTCTAACACCCTCTCGGGAATGCTGAGGCAGATGCCCTCAGGAAGGACCGGAGCCACGTCCCTGAGACCCAAGAAGCACTGCAGTGGCTCCACAGGAAAAGCGGACCTCGTGGCTACCAGACCCTGTGGTGCTTAGCCCAGCAGTCCCAGCTGCCTGTAACTCGCCAGCAGCTCATGGACATCACCCACGCGTGTCCATTGTGCTTGCTTCTGCTACCGCGGCGGTTACCTCACCAGATGGGACATACCGGCTGAGCACAGACCCCAGAAGCATGATGGCAGGTGGATTATGTTGGTCCCCTCCTGCTCTCAGAAGTGGCAAGGTATGCTTTCACTGCTACAGACGCCGCCACGGGACTCCTGTTGGCTTCCCAGTAGGAAAGGCCAAGCAGCGGGCCACTTTTAACTGCTAAGAAAGAGTAAGTGCCCTATACGGAGTGCCAGCCCAAATTGGCAGTGACCGAGGAGCTCTATCTACCGACCACCTCACACAGTCTTGGGTGAAGAACCAAGATATTGTTTGGACTCTCCATCTACCTTATAACCCCACTGGCACAGGTCTTATAGAGAGAATGAATGGCCTTTTAAAGGAACAAAAAAAAAAGGCAATAAGGGATCTTTACAACAATAGACTAAGAGGCTGTATCCAGCCTTGACCCTTTAAGTTCAGCACGCTGGGCTGCTGCCCCTGCTCCAGCTGAAATGCTAATAGCAGGACTAATGCAGGCATTGAGATTACAAGTTAAAGGGCCAATGGCCCTACAGCCCAAAAGGAGAAATAATAATAATCTGTTGGTGCCTGTGCCTCAAGCCATACAAACTGGGGAAATTGTGGTCCTTTGGCCATGGTACTGGCTTATGAGCCTCACTGGTTGGGAATCTTAAATCCATGGGGGACAGGAGTCACCCAAAACATTGTTATATGCCCACAGTTTATACAAAAAAATGCCAGTAAAATCTTTATTAATGATCTGGGCCCTCTGTGTGTCTAAGTGGAGCCTCCTTATGCCTAAACTAGTTTTTGATGTCACATAGGAAACGCAGAGAATTTAGAAGGGGACGATGTTTGGTATTGGAAACTTGCTCATGAAACCACCTACCTGGTACATCATTACCTACTAATGGAAATGTTGCTTGTATGCTATTAGACCAGCATGATTTGCCCCTTATTGTTCCCCATAAACATTTTTCTTTTCCCATAGCACCCTAGCCAATACCTTTCTACAGCGGGCTTCGGCATAACCCCTGCCCACATTTGAACCCAAGGTTGGGTTTTCACAGACTGACCATCCTCGGCTGCTACTGGCCTTCCTTGAATCATAACCCCGCAAAATGGACAGCATGGAACACCTTACCAGCATGGCCGTTTATGACCCATCAACAAGTTTGGAACTAGTCTTTCTCATTTAAGAGTGAAATCCAACTGCTGTCTTTCAGTAAGACTCATAATGATATTTTTTCCCTAATAAGGGAACAGGTGAACAAGCCCAGGCTTTTATTAGGATATGCCATATATGATGGTTTAGGATGGTTAATGGCTGAGTCTGTCAACCTAGGTCACAGCGCCCCTGTCCGCATGGAACAACAAGAGGGAATCTGTGATGTGGGGTGCTGCTTTCTCCCCAAAGTCTGCACACTCTGGTGCTGGCTGCTGGCAATTCTTGGGGCTCCTTGTCTTGTATCCCTGCTTCCCATTGTCACATGGTGATGTTCTCTCCCTGCTCTTCTCCTTCCTTTGACTCTCGGCTTCTAGCTCCTCCCCATGGCTTTCCCTGGATTTAGGCCCACCTTAACTAAAACAACATCTTCAAGAGATCCTATTTACAATGGGCCACACCCACAGAAAGGCAGATTAAGTTAAGAGCATGTCTAAATCAAGAACATGTCTAATAAAAATTGTCTAAATAATTCAATCTACCACAGTGCCCATTAATTTCTCTTTGCTGGACACCAAGCTCTATTTTGTTAAGTTAAAATTGTGCGACTTTTGCTCCCTTCAAGTGTGTGGCAGCAGAAACATGAACTTTGTGCTATGTCTTCCTTTCCCCTCTTTATCTGCTTTCACTCAATGTCTTCCCTGAATTCACTAACATACAGTCTCTTTCTGCAGACTCAACAGGACACATTTTCCTCCTCCAAGCAGTACCTTTCTCTTCTGATCAATATTACCCAAAATTTCTCCTTGGGAATTTACATTTTAATGCAATTAAGGTCTTGGCACTTGTATTAATTGTCTATTGATATATAATAAACTATCCCCAAACTTAGTTTAAAACAGCAAATGTTCATGATCTCACCATTTCTGCGGACCTGGAATTGGCATGTTTAGCTGGAGGCCTCATTGCAAACTCTCTCTCAAGCCTGGACAATAGAAATCTCAAGGCTCAACTAACGGAGGAGAAGCTCTGCTCCCAAGCTCACTCACATGGTGTCAGCAGGCATCAAGCCCTTGTTGGCTGATGTCACGGGGCCTCTTTGGGTCCTCTGCCTCGGGCTAGTCACGGCCTGGAAGCTTCCTTCCCTTAGAGTAAAGGCTGTGAGAGAGAGAAAGGAGAGCGGCATGGAAGGCAGACTCCACATCCGACTTGTAACCTAATCTCCACAGACTTTTCATCAGTTTTCACCGTTCTCTTCATTATGAGCAAGTCATTATGTCCAGCCAAGCTCATATGTGACGTCCATCCCTTGTGCCATTTTCTGTGCATTAGAACCAAAGCACTAGGTCCAGCTTACTTTCAAGAAGAGGATACGATACGAGGGCATGGAAGCAGGGAAACTGGGAGACTATTAGAATTTGCCTGCCACAGTTCTATTTCTGATATATATAACTTTTTTTGTTTAAAACATTACTTTGTAATTTTTGCTGCAAACATCTCCCAGAATGTTATTTTGTTTGAAATATTATTTTGCTGTGCATAAAAATTAATTTTAAGTTATCAAGCATAGATTCCCCCTGCAATGATTTCCATTGCCTTTAATTGTAAAAAAAAGTGACTAAAAAAGTGATGACGTTCCACTTTGATTTTACTTCATTCTTTTCTCTTTTCTCATTTTTATCTCTTTATAATTATTTTCATTTTTCTTTGTGATAGCTATATTATTGAATTTTTGTGGAATGAGTCTGAACTCAAAATTATATACTTTTTCTTCTGGGAAACCAAACTTCTCTTATTTTCTAATGGAATACATTTTCTCTTACCTAATAATTCTGTGCACCTTTCCTTGTGATATATTAAAATCCTGCATATCAGAATCTATTTCTTGCTGTTTCACACATTTTAAATTGAAATACCTTTTGTTAAGGAATCTATCCCTTATGCTTGAATTTAGATTGAATTGTTGTATACCATTATTGATATCCCTGTTGGTTTATTTCCTTGTACTTGAAAGTGATGAGAATTACAATCCCCCCCAGCCCCAACTTATTGCCTAGACTTCCTCCATTTTGCTCAACATCAATCTCTTTCTGAATCTATTGCCCAACCTCCTTTTTGTTTTTTGGGTTTATATCAACTATGCTATCCTCCTTTTCTGTATTTTCCACTAATTTGGGTTATTATAGACTTAGTTACACTGTTTTCATAATCTTTGTTTTTGATCCCTTTCCTCTCCATTCATTTCTGTAAGTTATCATTTACTGTTTTCCAGGTCATTCAAACAAATATGTCCTTTCTGTGCCCAGCATTTCCATATTCAACAAAGGGCACTTCTATCATAATGATACATTATACAACATATTTTTTTTTTATTTTTACATATCCCCCCCTTCTGCTTGCTCTTGCTGTGTTCATCTTTTTGCGTTCTTCTGTGTCTGCTTTTTGTCTCCCCCCGTTTTGGCGACGCACCAAGTCAGCCCACCACGCAGGCGGCCTGCCCCGCTTGTGGGCGGCTCTGTTCCATTCACGGGGGGCGGCTCTGCTCCGTTTGCAGGTGATTTGCCCTGCCCATGGCAGCTTTGCCCTGCCCATGGCGGCTCTGCGCTACCCACAGCGGCTTTGCCCTCTCAAGGCGGTCTGGTCTGCACGCTTTGGAGAGGTCCCCGGGAACCAAACCCGGGGCCTCCCATGTGGTGAACTGGCGCCCTATCCACTGGGCTACAGCCGGCCCCTATAACATATTCAGAAGATCTAGAGTCTATTTCTAATTTAATTTCCCTGGTGACTAGTATGGTAACATTAAAACTAAAAAGTACCTTGCCAGGCCTTTCCCTGTTTAGGAGTATATATGAATGACCTAGCATTATGTTTTACTTATTTTGGAAATGATAACCTGAGTGGCCTCTTTTTGCTGCATAATCGTAAGATCAGAAAGTACCCATTTCCCTGGGAGGAGTTTAACTGAGTCGTCCATTGTCCCTAATAAATACCTCTCTGCATATATGCAAGGGAAGAATTTGGAGTTGCCCAGGATAATATTGCAGAAATAGGGTGAGGGGTGAGGCTCAGAGGATGAGAGAAGAGAGAAGCAGCCAGTGACAGGAAGTGGCACAGCTGGTCCTGGGTTGCCCTGCGTCCGTGGTCTTCAAGGCTAAGCCTAATAAACTTTTAAATTCTGGATGTGAGGGCTTTTATTGTTTTTACTGGGAAATCCAGCAGGAGTGGAGGTTATAGTTTTACGTGGTTAGAAGGCTGGATAATCTCAGGAAAAAAAAAAGGACAGGAGAAAATAAGCCAGCGTGAATTAAAATAAGTGAATGGGATTACTTAGACCTCTCTCAGACTGGAATTATGCTTTGATCTCTGTGAGACAATGTTTCTACCAGGTTTTTATCTGTTAACACACACACACACACACACACACATATTCTTTTGCACATTATAAAATCCTAAAGTAATTACATTTACCTAGCCATATATAATTCTTGTCCAATTTAGCCAACATATGAAAGTAAGCATTAAAAGTTACTTCTTAATTATCACCAATGTTCATTTTCCAAATGAGGCAATTAATGAAAATTTAATCACAAAGATAAAAATGTATTTTCTAAAGCCCAAGAAAGTAGTTAGCTATTTAAGTGCATGCATTCTCTCCGAATTATGCCCCATAATTTTGATGAACAAGTACAGTTAGTTGAGAATTATCAGAGATATGTCTGCGGAGTCATAAATTTGAATTGGAGGAAAAAAACCCTCACAGACTCTTTAATTAATTTTACAAAATACCGGAAGCCTTATTAAATTTTCTCACAAAAGACAAAGAAATAATAAAGTGTTTACTTCTAGCACTTTTGAGCAGTAGAGTTTTCAGGACCATTTTTTCCACGCTTTCTGTCAGGAAATGTGCTGGTTGTTCCCCTGTGATGGTAAAGCTCTCAGGCGTGAGAGCCAGAATGGAAGGTTACAGATCACAAGCCCAAAAAGGGTCTGTTACTTGCTTCAAAACAATGATAAAATCAAAGGCATCTGTTCTATATTTCCTTATTCAGTAAAATATATTGTTTTTCCAGTAAGAAGGAATAGCATCAATAAGCAGAGTTTAAGATTGATAATTCTAGTCACCAATATGTCATTCCCTTAACTGCATTCCTAAATATGTTTAAGCAATATTCTTGTTGATTACAAAACTTTACAAATGAAACAATGACTGGAGCTTGAGGCTCACTCTTCTCAAATATTTGTGCATTATTTCTGAGGACTAGAAAGCATCCTTTATTCAAAAGACGTCTCACAACTGCCTATCATAGGAACATGGAGTAGTAAGTGAATATCTACAAGGTAGCAAACTCCAATTTTCTAGGACGCCTTATGCATTTGCTTGTGTCGGGCTGGAACCAGAGAGGAACAGGTTAGAGGAGAGAAAGAAGCAGCCAGGGATGTTCAGAACACCAGCTCAGCACATAAATGAGACTTTAATGTTTTCTCCATAAGGATCATCCATCTGATTATCTGGTGTATCCAGAGGGATCTAATTAGGACAGCAGGGCATGGCAACAAGAAAATCTATTGCATAACAAAGCTTAGTAGTCCTTGACCAAAAGGGTG
Organism: Chaetophractus vellerosus; assembly: GCA_004027955.1. Taxonomy (NCBI): domain Eukaryota; kingdom Metazoa; phylum Chordata; class Mammalia; order Cingulata; family Chlamyphoridae; genus Chaetophractus; species Chaetophractus vellerosus. The sequence goes on from PVKH010014718.1 coordinate 7,315, forward strand.
AAAAGGTAAAGACAAATGAGTTTATATGGCTAAGAGACTTCAAAGTAAGTTGGGAGGCCATTCCAGAGGGTACACTTAGTCACACCTCAGCAGGATCTCATTGACTGCCAAAGTAGATACTACCACAAATAGCAGGGCTCCTGAAGGCTCTGGAGACAACCAGACACTCAGGGCAGATAGCTCAGAAGTTTGCTCCCTTGCTAGGGGGCCCAACTTTGGAATTTATCCTCCCCAGAGTAACAGAGCTGGACTCAGTTGTGGATTCCCTACACAAGGCTCTTCTGTCCTTCTATTTGAACCTCTAATTAGTACTAGAGTACATCAAAGAGACTTAAATCTTTGGGCTGCCCATGTGCCAGCTGGGCCCTGAATCTCAACAGAGTTGCAACACCTACTCTCCAGTTCATTGGTCTCACCCAGGACAACTAACATGGAGGTGATGATGGATAACCACCATACCAAGGAACCGAGACAGTCTACAACTGCAACAAGAGAGTCCCATCCATTGGCCCTATGGTATCAAAGCCTCCTCTCAGTTAGAGGTGGCGTGGACGTCACCATCCCAGAATCCTCAGGATTGGGGAATGAACTATGGACTAAAGTTGACTTACTGGTATTCTACTATAAACTTATTGTATTTCTAGCAATGGGAGAATTATATCACTGATGTGGAGGCAGTGACCACTGGAGGTTCTGATGGGAGGGAGAAGGAAAGATAGGTGTAATACAGGGACATTTTTGGGACTTGGGAATTGTCCTGAATGACATTGCAATGCCAGATACAGGCCATTATAAATTTTGCCATAACCTACATAATTGGGTGGGAGAGAGTGTAAACGACAATGTAAACTTTAATCCATGCTTAGTGGCAATGCCCCAAAATGTGTTCATCAACTGCAATGAATTTACCACACTAATGAAGGATGTTGCTAATGTGGGAAAATGTGGGAGGTGTGGGGAGCAGGGCATATGGGAATACACTATATTTTTTATGCGACATTTGTATAATCTACGTATCTTTAAATAAATAAATAAAGTAGATAAGTAAATAAATTGCCTAGTGGCCAACAAGGTACTGAGATTCATGCCAAGCATCAGGGCAGCAAAATTCATATTGGAAATTCATGAGATTATGGCCGTTAGCATTTTACCAGATAGGGTTGATTTGTTCAGAAAAAAAAGTAGGATAACCAATTTTTCCCAACTATTTAATGTTTTAAGCTTACTAAAACAAGGAATATATACTATTAATTTTAATCTAATTTTGAAAGGTAGAATATATATTGAACCCATTCACTTATTTCTGTACTCAACTGGTATAGACTAGTCCTCCTGCTGTAAACAACTCAAACCTGAACAAAATACATGAAATAGTGCTATTCAGATGTATTGGGCTATAGTAATAACAAGGTTGGACTCCTTGAGCAAAGGGAATCAAATAAATTAGCCTCATTATCCTGCTGGAATTCTGCCTGAAGTCACCGTTCTAACGGATTGCAGGTAGGGGAGGCCCAAAGAGAGCATGACCACCTTGGTTGTCTGTAGAAGCTGTAATTGGAGCTGTTAGTGTGCTGGGGTTTTTAAGGCAAGGTACTGGAAGGGAGGGAGCTGTGCAGAGAAGAGTTGTGCAGAGGTCCGCTTGGCTCTTTGGCCATCTGCACCTACCTGCACAGGGAAAGACCCACAAGGCTGGGCAAAGAACAGCTACTGAGAAAAGTGCTGTCAGGAAAAGAAGAACTCGGAGCTCTGCAAGGTAAAAAACTACTGAAGCTTGCACATGTAGGTATACAATCTACTTCCCAACAGCCAGAGTAGACAGACTTCCTTGACCATCTATCTGAGCATTCCAGAAAGAACACTGAAAGCCCACAAATTTGGAATTGCTTTTATGAAGCCATAGAGTAAATGATATGCTGTACCTACTATCAGATCATTAAAGCAAGCCTTGAGAGGCTCAAGTGGAATCAGAAACACCTTACCTGAGCAATGTAAAGATGTAATGCAATGAGAAGTTTCTAGAATGTCTGAGGTGAGAAATGTGGCAAGATCCCAGGGTATGAGAATAATAATGGGAAAGTTAGAAATGAGGAGGAAAGGGTGTCCAATGTCAGGTTACAAAAGATTTTATATACCAAGAGCTAAGTCTTGACTTCATACCTCAGATTAAAGAGGGTTTGCATCTTTTATAGGAATAGCATGATAAGCACTGTTATCACATCACTGGCATCAATATGGAAAATAAACCACTTTGGAGAAAGACTGGTGAAAGGAAGAAAACGTAGGCATCAGGGGAAATTGCTTAAGCAGGAATTGATGAGACAAGAATATCCTAGGGAAAAGCTTGGGGAAAAGACATGGAAGTAGAAACATTGAGCAAGTCAAGGGATGCAAAAAGAGATAGATCTGATCTGATCTGATGGGGAGGCAATTATAATCTATATATCTTTGGGTACATTATTTAATCTCTGTAAAAGTTGTTGTGATGGTTAGGCTAATGTGTCAGCTCGGCCAGGTAATTGTGTCCAGGTATTAGGTCCAGCAAGCACTGGGCTAATTGTAATACAAGAGCATTTATGGACTTTGATCACCAGTGAGTTTACTGCATGGATGGCTGATTATATATGCATCAATCAGGGAGATTCCATCAGCAATGGATGACGCTTTTATCCAATCAATTGACTGCCTTAAAAGGGGAAGTGATTTCAACATTCAGAGAAAATTTCCCAGCTCGTCTTTGGACAGCCAACTTCTCCCAGAAACTCATCAAGGACTTTCAATGGACTTTCATCGGAGCCCCTGGCTTGCAGCCCACCTGTGGAACCCGGACTTGCGCATCCCCACGGTCACATGAGAGACTCTTATAAAATCTCATATTATTGACAGATATCTCCTGTTGATTCTGTTTCCTGAGAGAACCCTGATTAATACAGTTGGTATCATGGTGTGCAAATGTCAGTAATAGTACATATCTCAGAAGATTGTTGTGGAAACTTAAAAAAAGAAGGTACTTGAGGCATGTGGTACAACATCTGACAGAGAGTAGGTGTTCTCTGCATATGAAATCTGATTGGATACCAGTATTGATGCCTAATTAGTGCTGAGGATATTAGCTAGAGTGTGTCGTCTTCTGGATCCATGCAGTAGATGCTAGTTTTATGGAGAGTAATGTATTGTTTATCTTTCTTTTAGTTTGGGTTGAGTCAATTGTTCTGTATTTCTTCTGAGTAATAGGCTGATACGTATGTGATGAATCTGGCACTTGGTTCATTTTGTAGCTTTTGTGTGAGGAAAGTCTGGGAAGAGACATGAAATATAACTACTTGATTTGGGTTCCTGTGGAGCAACAAATACTTATGTGAGGAGGGCTGCCTCTTCCTGGAGTCCACTGTGTATTTGGAGAGAAAGGGCAACCTAACTAAGGCTAAGGTTGAGTGACACCCCTGAGTCCTGAGCTTTCTGAGGGGCTTGAAGATTGCAATAAAGTAAATGACATCCTAAACACCTGTAACCAGCAGTCAGCTAGTTAGGACAAATCATTTGATTTAGAATCTAGAAAAATGTCCAAATTTTGCATGCCAAAACAGGGAACTAATGTTTTATTTCAACACGATTCATTGCTTACTGTTGTTGTGAAGTGCAAAAACTAGTTCACAGCTAATTAGGTATGGAGGTAACAGAGAGAGATCAAGCATGGGAAACACAGAAAAGAAAAAAGGAAAAGTAGATATTTATGAACTCCTCAATCCAATGGGACTTGAAGCCAATGCAATTAAAGTCCTTTAAAATGCATTATAAAAGATAGGAAATCATTGTTTTACAAACATATGGGCTGTTAAATGCAAAAATGAATGTAATGAAATGTAGAGAAAATGAGGAAAATAATTAATAGAACAAGCATAAAATGGAGACAACAGAAATTTATATTCAGATCCACTAGGGATTAAATTTAATTTCATGTCTTATTTGACACTGATGTGAATATTCTCTTTTTGCTGAGATATAATTATATCCCACAGCAGATCAAATATTCTCAATAGTGAAAAATCCAGCTATATTAACATTATGCATCTATGCATATCTATATATTAATAATAAAAATAAAATTGGTATTATTGATATAATCTTTAATTTATGTGGAATAAAAATTTTATTTGAAAGGTTTTACAATCTCTAAGCTAATTGTTGAATTTCCCTACATGTTAAAAATTGAAATTGCCATAGAGAGAGAGGGAGGGAGGATAGAAGGGAGGGCAAAGAAGAGAGAGGGGGAAAAAAGTGAAAAGAGGGTACTTATAAGGTGCTAGTTGAAACCTTATAAATGACCTCCTCTATTTTTCTCACTTTCTTACATTCAAAAACTATGTATGGAGCACTTGCTATGCAGCAGGTGGATCATGGTGGGTGGTAGGTGGTAGGTGATTGAGGTCTAGTAAAGAAAATATTATACTTACTCTCTGTTATTCATATTCTAAAGCACATACATAAAATATTGGTATAATATGAATTTATGGTAGAATTTATTGTCGTAGAATTATACATGTATTCAAAAGAAAGAGAGATCACATAACTTTAGGAATATGAAAAGGGTACTTGAGCATTTGAGGAGAGTCTTCAATAATGGGTAGAATGTGGAAAGGTTGAGGTGGAGGGAGGGTATTCCAAATGGAGAAGTCATAATTTAAAAATATGGAAATGGAAACATCATCAACATGGTGATATAAACATTCCTTGAAAAAGCATCTCCAAAGATTTAGTGAATAAAAAGACAAATTCCACTTGCTTTGAACTCTGGAGAATGGGACAGCCTTCACAATGACTCCACAAATGCTGAATCAAAGAAACAGAAAAATCTCAGGTAGGAGAAGTCCAACACATACCACTGGTTGGTTCCCATTTACCCTCATCTTCACACAGTCCCACGTGTCTCAGGAGCCACACAGAGGCAGCACAGTCCCAAGTCCTTGCTCCATGGACAGAGACTGTAGACAGAATCACAACAGAGAGTTAGAACTCCACACATATCCAGGCACAGGGACCTAAGTCCACAGAGACCCAGAGCAGAACACTAGCAGCTGAGGAGTGCTGCCAACAAAAGGGCCCTTTGGGGTTGGTGGTGGAGGGAGACCACCATAGAAACCTGGTAAGAACTGTTGTGACCTCCCCAGTTTCAGTCGGCTAGACCACCTAAAGGCAAAATGGGCCTTTCTGAAGTGACCCACCATTCTGGATTGACTCCATCTGGCTCCCTGGGGTGGGATACCCTGACAGGGAAGAAACCAGAGGCAGGAAGCCTTACAGGAGGAAAAAAGGGGGGGGGCAGGCAAACTGAATTGCTGTAAGATAGGACAAGTCCCAGAACTGAAAAGTATAATGAAAATGGGCCACTGAATGAGGAAGAAAATTTTTAAAAATCATAGGAGCTGGGGAGAAAAGTCTGCAAAAAAAACCCAAAAAGAACATATCAGGATCCTCAGAGAAGGAACAGAGAAGAGGAAACTATCACCTGGAGGTGAAACAATTGCACAAAAATTGCAGTCTTAAAAATTGCACTATATATCCAGCGCATGAATCAGATAAAGAAGATCTGAAAAATTCTAAACATGGGCTATTCCAAAGTTTAAGAATAAGTTAGACCAAGCACCAAAGAAGAGCTTTAACACAAAAGCAATCAACAATAAAACCCTAGACAAGAGAGAGAAATGGACCTTCAGAGTTAACACATTGAGAGAATCAGATGCCTAGACATCAGCAAAAAAGTCAAAAGCCATCCTAAGAAACTGGAAGAGATGGCTCAGTCAAGGGAACAAATTAAAACTTCAGAGGAGGCTCAGAAGTTGGAACAACTAATCAAAGATGTTAAACGAATCTCCTAAATCAATTCAAGGAGATGAAGGAAAATGTGATAAAGAGATAAAGGATATTAATGTATAAGCACAAAGAAGAATTAAAAAGTATGAAAAGAAATGTAACAGAAAGTATGGGTATGAAAGGAAAAATAACAGAGATTAAAAATATACTAAAGGACTATAACAGCAGATTTGAATAGTCAGAAGGAAAGAATCAGTGAGCTAGAAGACAGGACACTCACAATCATTCTGTCCAAAGAACAGATAGAAAACATTGAGCAGTGTCTCAGGAAGTTGAGTGACAGCACAAAGATAACCTCAGTTTTAAATCATGGCTATTTTGCTTAGTAAGTTTGTGACTTTTGAAAAAAAAGCCTCAATGCTCATAAGCGTCAGTTTCCCAGTTAAAATTTGGATGCCAATGCTGCTTCAGTAGTGTGACATGATGATTAAACACGCTGATGTATGAAGAGCTCCTTGCTCACTGCTTGGCACACTGTAGGTGCTCAGGAGTTGAGAGGCAGCTCATTGTGCGGAAAATGCCAGACTGTAGAAGCAGATCGAGTCTGGTCCTGGATCCACTGCTAATCAGCTGCGCAACCTTGTGAAAATTACCTAGCCCTTCTGTGCCTGTTTCCTTCTCTGAAAATGGGTGTAATACTAAAACACTCAGAACACACCTGGTACACAAGGAAGGTGATTAGCATTGGTGGAGTTGCAGGATAATTTATTACGTAAGCTCATCATGCTTGTTCCATCATCATCTTTGGTCCTTAACTTGTCTTGTTCTGGAAGCTAATAGAAGAAGATAGCATGGAAAGATGGCCAGCCCTCCATAGTCTGAGTTCTGGGCACCCGAAACCCAGGGAGACATCACTGGTTGTATATTGTATATCTTGTATTTCTAGAACAAAAGTTGCCAGAAAACCAGAAGCCATTCTCTGCCCAGGCCTCTGCTTAGAGGTCTAGCTCCACTTGTCTTGGGGATAGAAGATGATGGAAGGCAGCAGGATGTGGCTTCTACCACAGGCAGAGTAGGAGGGTGTTTGGGGCATTTCTATGAGTATAAAAACAAATCTCAGAGTTTGCTGCTGCTGGTCTCAAAGTCCTAAATCCCGGTGCCTCTCCTTCAGAGTTAAGCACAAAGGTACAAAAGTCTTTGTTCCATACCTGCTCAGTGGCAAGGAAAGCGTATTGAACATCTCCGGGGCTTGCTATTACTATTGTCTTAGCAATGTTTGGCAGGAGCAGTATGTGACAGAGGGTCTAATGGCAGTGATGGAAAACATCAGGAGGCCTAGCGCCATGTCCAATTTTCTAGGTATCATTTAAGCCCCAGGACCCTAGAAAATTATTGATCGTAAACTTCCGGGTGATGCTGATTGTGATGACTCAAGTGCCATACTTTGAACAGCAAACTCGTAGTTTGCTAAAGGCCTAGTTTCACGTGGCCTGTAGGCCAAGCTCCTTATATCAAGATATTTTCCTCTCAATTTCTTTTTTACCCTTGCTCCCTGAATAGAACATACCAAATATGGTCCCTGTTGTACTTTCATATTCATTTTTAATAACAATTCTATACTTCTTTGTAGATATTTATTCATTTACTCATTTATCATTCATTCAAATCTTACTTGTTAATCCCCTACCACGCAGCAATCATTGTTTAATGGAAGTGGAATTTATGCACTCACATGCATATCCAATCTACTTTTTAGTTTAATAAAGAGGATTATGAAACAGTGCTTTCTAAGAGGGAAAAGGGTAACATCATCTTATTTAGTTATGAAAAGATAACTTTTTCTTTTGTGCTCTGAATGAACAATAGGCTGGAAAGCATGGAAGCTGGGAGAACACATATGAGGAAATCTCAGTATTCTAGTAAGATACAAGGCAAACCGGAGACAGAAAAATGGAGATGGAGTCTAGATTTATTTTGGAGAAATAACCTGCAAAGCTTACTATATGACAGTGAAGAGAGAGGAGAGAGAGAGGAGAGAGAGAGAGAGAGAGAGAGAGAGAGAGAGATATCAGGGATGACTCAGACTCTTTTGGCCTGAGTAAGGGTGTAAATAGCATGTGATTTACAGAGAAAAGGTTTTCTGGAAATGCAGGTGAGGTAAGATAGGGTGGATCAGATAACTGCAAAGGAAATCAAGATTTCTGCTTGATAATAATTAACATTTCAGCATTTGACTCTGAAGCTCAAGTGAGAGAGTAAGGCTCAGGATATAAATTTCATTTACAAATTGGTTAATCCTATTAATAACTTATTATTCTGCCCATCAGTAGAACCAAGGTACCCTGCTAGGCACTGGGGGAGAACATGCAGGGAAATCAGACATATTCTTGTCCTTAGGGAATTCATGAAAGACTCATGATCCTCTTTATTAAACTAAAAAGTAAATAGAGTATATACATGAATGTATAAAATTCCACCTCTATTAAGTGTAATGTATTAAAAATTTGATTTTAGTAATGATTTGTTTGGACTGAGCTTAGTTAGGGAGCTCCATATAAAATCTGGCACTGCAGAACTTTGCAGCACGTAAAGAAGCTGAAGTCCTTAAGCTGTATCTCCAGCTTTAGGACCATAGACCTGGCTGATTGTGAGGAGGGGCTCGCTCAGGGCTGTACAAACCACAAAGAGATAAAAGATAAATAGCAATGCACAGATTCCACACCCCTTATTGCATGGGTCCAGGATAGCAATTAAATCGTCTGTTTTGTCCAGTACCCTCTTACCTTCCCCAGGTGATTGGTTCTAATTATAGTTAGGGCTGAAAACCACTAGCTTAGGGAAAAAGGAAATGCTGCTCACAAAAGAAGTTGAAAATTGAAAAATGTGCCTGCAGCATACTTGGTCTAATTTTTGCTTGGGATAGATTGCATTCTCCAGAGCAAGCATTCTCTAAACTGTGAGATGGGAAGTCTCCGATTTTCCCCTCTCCAGAAATGTAGGTTCTTGTTCTACACCTGGGGCAGCAAGGGAAGCCTGCAATGCTGCATGAGGAAAGAAGCCAGTGATGCCTGGAGTGGGCTTTTCCCACAGAGCAAAAAGGCTGGGAGAGCATGGTGCGTGCCTTCAAGGAGGCTTGTTGGTCTGAAGCTGTTTTGCTTATATCCCTTTTAGCTGCAGTCCAGTCTCTATGGGCTCTGGGGGTCAGCCGTCCTGGTGCTCCGTGCCCTGAAGACCAGAGCAAGGGCAGGGATAACCTC
>PVKH010014719.1:0-16364 GCA_004027955.1 Chaetophractus vellerosus
CACACTTAGGGATGTGCATGTGGGGGGTTGTGGGAGGGGTGGGGGGTGGCATATGGGTACTCCTGGAATCTCTGTGTAACATTTGTGTAATCAATGTATCCTAAAAATGTATATAGATATATAAAAAATAAATAAAAAATTAATTAAAAAAAAGACAGTTTGGCATGATGATAGACAAATAGATAGCTGAGAAGCAGACCTTCACATATATTGACCACTGATTATGAAAAAAAGGGCTGACAATCATACCATACTGTATGATTCCATTTATATATAATTCTAGAAAATTCAAACTAATCTGTTGTGACAATTAACAGAGCAGTGGTTTCCTGGGAATGGGAAGATGGGGGAAGAGCAGGATGGAGGGATTTCAGAGGAGGAAGAGGAACTTTTGAGGGTGAAGGATATGCTTATTCAGGTTGTATTGATGAAATTATGGGCTTATACATATGCAATAAGTATACTTTAAATATATGCAGCTTATTGTATGTCAAACCTCAATAAAGCTGTTAAAAAGTGAATAATGGAAGTAATTGTTCCCCCTTCCTTCTTTTGTATAATTGGTTTTGGTTTTGAGATTAGTGTCTTTGGTTATATGTTCTTTTATTTACTTGCAGAAAAGCAATGCATGTATTAAAATCTGTATTTAACACCTTCCCTAGAACTTAATTTATATTGAACACTAATATGCAATATGAATAAATACCAATGTATAACTCCTTGAAAGAATTAATGTGTGGAGGAGTCTTAGGGGGAATGGAAGCTACATGTCTCTGAAAAAGTATATTAATATTATAATAAACATAAAATCTAATCTGTTCTTCCCTAGAGAATTAGAATAATACTTTATGCATTCTCGATCCTTTGTTAGATCTAAACTTGTACTCACTTGCTATTAGGGAATTACAGTGAGGAGCACTTCCTGAAGCACTGTGCCCACTCTTTTGGGGTTTTCTATTTTGGAACTTTGAAAGAGCAGTGCACTAATTATTGTCCACATAATCATTATGGATCTCTCAAGAGCCAACAGTCCGTGGAGACAGGATATCACTAGAAACATATGAGGAGTATATTTTAGTTACTTACAGTCATACCAGGCACTTCCTATCAAGGAGGTTAAAAGCTAAATTTACATTGAATAAAGTGTCATAGCATGTAGGGAAGATATATTTTCCATCTGTCTACTTTTTGTTCATTGGGAGCTTTTGTCCTTACAAAGTTAGTGCAAAATTAAAAAAAAATTATTTAAACTTATATTTTACAAAACTCTTTCCAGTCTTATTATTTCTGTTTAAAACTTTAAAATCTGAATAATATACCTAGGCCTCCACTTCTTGATTTATCAATGTTACACAGTTTCTGTTTGTTGGAGACTGAGTCGTGTACCCCACAAAAGGCATCTTCAGGTCCTAAACCTTGGTCCTGTGAGTGTGAACCCAAAGTAGGACTTTTACAGGTGTTGGTAGTTTAGGTGAGCTCAGCCTGAATGGTCACCCTAATCCAATGTGGCTGAGGTCCTTATAACCAAAGGAAATTGGACACAAGAGAACAAAAGCCAGGGACCAAAATTGCTGGTCAGCCAGAAGATAAGGACCCTGGGAGGAATAAGTCTTCTGGTCTCTGAAACCGTGAGCTAATAAATTCCTGTAGTTAAGCCAACCTATTTTATGGTATTTGAGCAGATAGGAAACTAAGACACTGTTATTTCCCCACAATGAAGGGTTTAACCACTGTATCCTTTACTATTGCATTTTTTCCTACTACACCTGTTGGTTGATTGGATATTGTCATCAAATGGATTTTCTGTGAAGTGCTGTGAGTGCTTTCTCATTTTGGAGAGTGTTGGCCTTTTGCCTTGTACTTAACTTGGGAAGGTACAATTTTTGGGGTTGCACTTTTTCCCCCCTCATAATTTTAAAGATTCACTCCATTGTTTTCTGGCATTGAATGTGCTATAAAGTCTGAATCTAGCTTTTCTTTTTTCTTCCGCTCTTAAGTCACTTAACTGTTTTTTCCTAAACATTTTTTACTTTATAACTATGTATATCATGTCCTATGCAAGTTTTAGTGAAAGTAGTGTGGTCATTTGATCTGGGATAATAGTTTTTTTCCTTATTTAAAAAGAATTTCTTCTATTATATCTTTGGATAGTTTCTTTGCTTTATTTGTTAAGTTCTCTACTTCAGGTATTCTGATTTTTCTTTTCTTAGACTTTTTTAATCTGGCCTATGATCTGTTATCTCCTTTTTTAAAAAAAGGTTTATAACCTCATTTATTTGTCCCCTACACAGTAAGTGGTGTTAAAATACTTTTTGTTTTTTGGTTTGCCTTTTTCTCCTGTTTCAAAATTTAGAGATGTTAATAGATGTACAGAAAAATCTGCTTTTTTATTGATTTTATCTTTGTGCTTTTTGCTCTGCATTTTCTTTGACTCTCTCATGCCTCTACCTTGGCATTCATTCTTTTTCAGATGTCTGTTGTTTTTGCTTTTTCTAGTTAATATAATGTTGGTTTTTAAAAATAATTATTTGAACCTGAGGATGTTGTGTGTGTGTGTGTATGATTTCGGTTTGTTTCTTTAGCATAGAAGTTTCTCATTTCTCCTTTAATTTATTTCATTCTTTTGTTTTATCACCTATGCTTTGAGCCCTTTTATAACTGAATTCATTTTCTTATGTAGTTCTTCACAGATACTTCTCTAATGTAAAGACCTCATTAAAATTTTTCTTCTGTTTTGTTGATCATGCTTTTTTTCTGTAATTGAGTATTCTTATTTTCTTAGTGTGCTTTGTGCTTTAAGAAAACAATTAATTATGTAGTCTACATAGTTACTATCCCATTTCTTTTTGTCTTCTGCTTTCTTAGAATGGACAGCTCTGTCCCAAACTCTATTTGAATTTATTTGGTGTAGGTGAATTTTCGTTTTCTTCCTTCCAGAATTACATGAAACGTTTTGTCTTCCTATCTTAGCTCCTCTTTGAGGGCCAAGTATTTTAGGGGATTCAGATTCTGAGCCCACAAGGAGAGAGGAAAACGTCCAGTAAGATCTGGGCAGCTTTGAAAGGATCCGAGCCTGCACTTTCTCAGGTTATTCTTTGCGTGTCTTGTGCCAGGATTACCCCATCTGGTCATGGAAGTATTATCCCCTCAAAGGAGACCCTTGATATTTGGGTTATTTCTACCATTTCAGCATCTATCCATGGTCCACCTTTGCTTTCAGAAAATTATGCTCCGTGTTAGCTTCCCCATTTGTTCCATTGTTCTCCAGCAGTAGTTCTGCCTCCCTATTGCCATTGTAAGGAGTTTCAGTCCAGCCTTGGGCTCTCTGTGCCTTTTTTTTTTCCCCTTGTGTTCTTTGTGTCTCCTATTCTCCTGTTTAGTACTGGGGGTAATTGACCTTGTATGGTGATGATCAAAGTGTCTTCACTGTCTAGTTTCCTCCCATCTGGTAGAGATCACAATGACTGTTCCTCTCTGTTTTCCTGCCTTTGATGAAATGCTATGTGGGTAGGTAAGGACTTTTACTCCACAAAATTGGTCCCTGATTTATCCACGGGCTGAATTCAAACTTAGTTCTCCAGAGAAAATTAGTGAGATTTCTCAGGATTTTGACTAGTCACCCTCATTCCCTAGAAATCATTTGGGAAAAGGGGTTTATGATACACTCTTCTGTTCTTTGGTTGCCCTTTTTCAAATACTGTGGAAAAAGGTTGCGCCTCTTCCCTTCTTTAGGCCCTGATGGTAATTTTTGTTTTTCCTAATTTGGACTTTTTTTTTTGTCATTGCCTTTTATGATATTAGCAGTGGGAAAAAGAGAATCTATGATATGGTTTCAATCTGCTATGTTTTCCAGGACGTTAATATCATATTTAAAAGTTTTTTTTTACCTGAAGTCTATTTAAAATTACACAGAAAGCTAGGTGTAGTTGCTTCTGATAGAAGATGATAGAATTTGAGATACTGAGTTGACATTTACAAGTAAGATTGTGGTGGTTTACTAAGTACATATAATTAAACCAAGAAACCCTGGCTCTTTGGGTGCCTCATCTTCTGTGGATTAAAGAATATGTTTCCCATGACCATACTTAATGTCATGGTTTAATGCATGCAAACTTCTTCCATATGGGCAAAGCTGCATGTTTGTTAATGTCTTCATCTGATTTAGAAATAGCATACAAGATACATTCCAAATCTTGAACAAGATTGTTTTCATCTTTCTTTTTAAAAAAATTAAGTTCTGAATGTCACAATAGATTAAAAAAATTTTTTTTTAAATTCGAGAAGTTGTAGGTTTACAGAAAAATCATGTAAAAAATACAGCATTCCCATATGCCTCCTATTGTTAACACTTTGCATGAGTGTGGTACCTTTTTTACAAGTGATGAAAGAATATTAAAATTGAACTATTAACTATAGAACATGGTTTATACTAGGGTATATCTTCCCCCATATACCACCCTGTTATTAACTCTCTGCGTTAATGTGGTACGTTTGTTGTGATTAATGAAAGAACATTTTTATAATTGTACTATTAACTATAGCCCATCATTTATACTAGGTCCATTGTGTTGTACAGTCCTATGTTTTATCCTTTAATTTTTATTCTGGTAACATATATATGACCTAACTTCCTTTCAACTACATTCATATATATAATTTAGCGCAGTTAATTACCCTCACAATATTGTGCTCCCAGCACCACCATCCATTTCCAACCCTTTACAATCAAACTAAGTAGAAATTCTATACTAATTAAGAATAAATTTCCATTCCCTTCCCCCAATCCAGACCCTATTTTCTAGATTCTAACTCTATGAGTTTGCTTATTCTAATTATTTCATATAAGTAAGATCATACAATATTTGTCCTTTTGTGACTGGCCTCTTTCACTCAGCATAATGTCTTCAAGGTTCATCCATGTTGTCACATGGATCAGGACTTCCTTCCTTTTTAATTATTATTATTACCCTTTCTCCTTCATAACTGATAATTCCCTCAACCTTTCCAACCCCAGCTTACATCCCACTCCAGCCACGCTAAACTAATTCTCTCTCCTCTAACATCCACTCCATTTTCACCCTTTACTTGGTGCTCTCTACCTGAATTTCCCACTGCTTTATGACTATCTTGTAGGATTGAGAGCGTGTCTCCCTCTCTCATATTCCTGTTGCATATACTACATACATCTGGTATTTGCTATTTATGTTTTTCTGTGTTTTGCCTTAATAGACTGTGAACTCATTAAGGCTGGTGCCCATGATTTATTCATCTTTGTATTCCCAGATCCCCAGTAGTTAGGATGCTGAAAGCAATGTAACAGTCCTCTGAGAAATGCTCATTAACTGTAAATTTATTTTTGTTCCTTATCTTTGTATTCTTTTTTCCATATGTAGTTTTGCACTGGGCATTGTATAATTTTTTACACTTTAGTTCAGATAAAGTCTTATCTAATCTACCAGCTTTTCCCATAAACCAGTAAATATGTATTTATATATTTTAACACAACTTGTACATTATTTATTACATATAGACTAAAGGTTTCTGACATCATGGAAACGGTTCGGTGATAGTAATGTAGTCACAGTGTAGAGTAGGTGCATTCTAATGGAAGGGTCTCTTGATCATGTTTATTGCCTACATGGCTAATTTCCCCTGAAGATTAGGAGTTAGCCGTGGGACAATGAGATGGAAAATGACTCTTGGCTCTGAGCAAAAGTGTTTACAAAAGTCTCCTTTTTAATGAGGACACTTCTTGGATTAGTGGATGATAAACTGTATCTAAGGAGGAGGGAGAAGAGTTCTGGGGTAAAGAAAATAGAATTAATGTAACATTATTTTCACTAAATAATTAGTTTAATCTGAGCATTTCTGACAAAATGAGAGTGAGGGAAAATGTAACTGATATTTAGGCATGAGCCTCAATACTTATAACTGATTTTAGAAAAGAAATTTTATCAAAAAAATTTTTTTAATGTAGCCTTTGTAGATCAAGGATCAAAATCACAAAAATAATCATGCTGTTTATCAGAAGGGGTTATGACCGAGAAAGTAACTCAGATATATAAAACAACAACAAAAATTTATTTAATTCCCTCAATAAAATTTAAATATTAGAATAGCCTTAGTTCAGGTTCAGCAAAATAATGTCAGTCATTCAGAGATTGGTTTTTCACCTTTAAAATTGGTGGCAAATTTCATTTATTCAGCTAGGTGGTATTTTCTTGTTGTTGCTTTGTTTTTGTTTTATTGCAGATTTTCCGCTATGCTTAACATTAGAAAATTACCCTCTTCTAATTCTGGAACAGATACGGAAGAAATAAATTGAATGCTATTAAAGAGTAAGAAGATGGTCAGTCAAATAAAGGATGGCTTTGTTGCCAAGCCATCAGGCTTGTAGCTGTGCCAGTCTCTGGTAGCATTAATGATGTGGTAGCTCTAGCAGTTTTCAGTTGCTCTAGTTCCTGTGTGGGCAAAATACCATTAGTCCCTCAGCTCTCTAACCACCAGATCATGCAAGGAAGCATACCAGCAGTGTTTTTGCCAAGAAATTGCTTTTGTTCTCAGTAAATCACAGAAACCCAAGGTCTGTCACTGCCTAGAAAAGTTTGTGTTGTTCTAAGAACACTTGATTGCACTGCAGAAAAATTAAATGCCTTATCAAGAAAATTCCAATTATAGCTTGCTGTGCTTTTCAAAGGTTATAGAGAATTGTAAAAGTCAGTTTTAAAACTAGTACAGACTCTATGTACCCTTTCCTAATTTTAACTTAGAAAAAGAAGGCTGTGCCTCTTTTTTTTTTTTTAAAGATTTATTTATTTGATTACATATCTCCCCTTCCCCCCGCTGCGGCGACGCACCGAGAGTGGTCACTGCACAGGCGCGGCTTTCCCCGTTTGTGGGCGGTCTCTGCGTCCATTCACGGCGGGCTTTCAGTTCGCGGGTGGCTGGCTGCGCTCCATTCGCGGGCGACCTGCCCTGCCTGTGGCGGCTCTTGCCCTGTCCGTGGCAGCTTCTTGCCCTGCCCACGGTGGCTCCGGCCCGCCCATTGTGCCTCTTTTTGAAAATTAATTTTCTCCTTGTCTTCTTAACTCAAAACCTTTGACATGGGATTGATTATCTCTGTCAACTTCATATTAATATGTTTTCTGAACCTAAAGTATTATCCTCATGAGTTGGACATTTGAAGAAATTATATAGGCAGAAAGTTATTTTGGGTGTCAGATCAAATAACATTTATCCTTCCATGTAGATCAGCAAAAACTCAGGAGCATTGGTACTTGAAAAGAAAAACTGAGTTCCAAGATTTCTGCATTACAAGTGGTTAAGGGATTGATGGGTTACCTGTTTGTTTTTCATAGAAACTACTTATCATTAAAGCCACGCTTCAGGGAATTGTGCTATTTATTGTTCATATAATTGCTACTGCTAATGTTAGGGTCTTAAAAAGATTAAATTACTTTATAGCTTTCAACATTTACTAATACATATTTACTAATATATATTCATTGACTATGTATGCCATTCACTGTTAGGTGCTCAATATTTTCCCTGCTCCCAATTTAAATTAAAAAACCAAACCAAAACAACAACCCATATACTGCGATATAGATGGATGAACTTAAAGTCTGATTCCCCTGACAACATAAACCATGTGACCACACATACATCACTGTGCATTCTTAATATCTCAGTATGGGCGTTAGCATTGATGATTCCACTTTGCAGTTTTCTGTTTAAGAGAGGAAGTTTGGGATTTTAAGAAATAGATGGGAGATTTTTATTCTTCTTTTATCTCGATTCTTTTTGTATTTGCTGCAGTTTCCATGATTTATCCCAATAGCTTTGTTTTATCTTCAGCAGAAAATGCCAGTGGAAGTTCTCATAACCAACACATTTCTTTTTCACGAGCCATTCTCACTTTCAATATGGCAAAGCATATGTTGAAAATAGAGTCAATATGAAGTGGGTCAGTTTTCCTTTCTAATACTTGATCTGGGTATGGCTCTAACCTCAAATTGTCAACATAATAATATAATTTTATATTTTATATAATATTTTTTCCTGATTATAAAAATAATATATACTTATTGTACAGCACTTGGAAAATGTTGACCAATCACTGAGATTTGTTGAAGTCATATATAAATAAGGATATCATAAATTGCTGTCTCCTAATAAGCATCTACTATGTGGTATGGCTCCATATATGCATTATTTCACTAAATTAGTATCAGGCAACTAGTAAATGATGGCACTGAGATTTAAACCCAGGTCTGTCTAGCTCCAAAGTCAAGTACTCTTTCTACTATACCTTATTGTTCTCCTGATCATGTTATACCTACTAAACACACACACACATACACACACACACTTTTAAAAATGCTGTTGTATTTTTTTGGACATGGTACCTAACCTCTGCGGGTCCCCTGCTTCCTCTTGTGTTAATTGACTATAGTAATATCTACCTCACTTGTGAGGAGTAAATGAATTATTTTTCACAAAGCAGTAGAACAGTGCCTGACACATATAAATACTTTATAAACATTTCTTTTTACATTATTACAAATGGCCGTAATTATTTTCCTTTTAAAAATGATTTTATTTATTTTTAATTTACAATTACATGAGGTAGAGACAAACACTTCTAACAGAAGTTCGGGTTTTTTAATTGTATTAAGGTATGGAGCCTTATCCATTGCCTGAATGCATTAAAGTATCTTAAGTAGAATATTAAAAAAAATGCTTTAAATTAGCGGATATGAAAACAAGAAACTGAAAGCCATGTAAAAGAAAAACAAATTCATGTCAGGGAAAATATAGCTAGGTAATTTCTGTAAGGAAAACTATTCCAAATCAAATTAAATCAAAACTATTTTGTGGGAGATCTTGATCAGATACTTCTTAATGAGTAAGAATTCAGGCTAATTTGCCACAGGTGTAATTTCCACTATTGACTTTTTCATAATGACTCATGTAACATGACTGTAATTCATTTTAAATATATTTTATTTACTAGTGTGGACATTTTTACCTTGTCTGTAGGTAGAACTTGAATTTTATGGCGCTGAGACCTCCAGGCATCCTAAACTCCACCACAAAATACATGAGATTGAAGCTCACCATCAATCCATGGTTGATATATAGTTACTGGCAAAAATATGGCAGCTGACAAAGGCTGTTAATACAGCAAGTCTTAAGTTGCTTACAGCCTGGCAGTTGAACTAAAAGATTTAGAGTTTCAGTGGATGCCAGCTTAAACTTCATTTTTGTAATAGATTCTTGAGTCTGGGTTTACTGAAGCATGAACTCCTAAGGTTTTGTCCTGGCAACAAAAGATATGTGGAAAATAAAATAGCCATAAATATGACTGAAACATTTATTAAATTGCTAGTAGGAAAGTAAGAACCCTAGCTTAGTATATGTGCTCTTTACAACTTCAATAAAATATTATTTTTATAACTCCTTGACTTTTTTATTAGAGAAGTTGTAGGTTTACAGAAAAATATTACACAAAATACAGAGTTCCCTTATTTCTCTTTATTGTTAACCTCTTGCATTAGTCATACATTTGTTGATATTGATGACAGAACATTTTTATAACTGTTCTATTAAATATAGTCCATGGTTCACCCAAGGGTCCACTGTTTATATTGTACAATCCTACAGATCTAAAAAATTTTTTATTCTAGTAACATATATACAACTCCAAATTTCCCCTTTTAAATGCATTCAGATATGCATTGCTGTGCTATTAATTATGTTCACAATGTTGTGCTTCTATCATCTCCATCCATTACCAAAATTTTCCATCATTCCAGATAGAAACCCTGTAAAATTTAAAAATTAATTCCCCATTCCCTACTCTGTCCCTGTCCCTGGTGTAATTCATGTTCTAATTTCTGGCTTTATGAATATGCTTATTCTAAATTATTTCATATCAGCGAGATCATGTGATATTTGTTCCTTTGTATCTGGTTTATTTCATGATGTCTTCAGGGTTCATCTATGTTGTTCATATGTATTAGGACTTCATTCCTTTTTGCAACTGAATAATAGTCCATTGTGTGTATATACCACATTTTGTCTATCCATTGGTTGATGGACACTTGGATTGTTTCCATATTTTGGCAATTGTGAATAATGCCGCTATGAACATTGCTGTGCAAATGTCTGTTCAAGTCCCTGCTTTCATTTATTTTGGGTACATACTTAGAAGTGAGATTGCCTGGTCAGGTGGTAATTCTATATTTAACTTTCTGAGGAACTGTCAAACTATCCTCCACAACGGTGCATCATTTTACATTCCCACCAACAATGAATGAGTGTTCTATTTCTCCCCTCTTCAACTCTTGTAATTTTCCATTTTTTAAGAGTAGCCATTTAGAGGATGTATAAAGGTATTTCATTTTGGTTTTGACTTGCATTTCCCTAATGGCTATTTATATTGTGCATCTTTTTGGCTATTTGTTTATCTTTGGAGAAATTTCTATTCAAGTCTTTTGCCATGTACATTAGGGAAAAATATGTATTCTGCTGCTTTTGATTGAAGTGTTCTCTATGTGTCTGTTAGGTCTAGTTTCTTTAAAGTATCATCCAGGTCTTTTATTTCCCTATTGATCTTCTGACTAGATGTTCTATCCATTATTGAAAATGGTGTATTAAATCTCCTATTATTATGGTAGAACTGTCTGTTTCTCCCTCCAAATCTGTCAATATTTGCTCCATATATTTTGAGACTCTACTGTTAGGTGCATATATATTTATAATTGTTACATATCCTTGTTGAATTGTCACCTTTATAAGAACACAGTGACCTTTTTTGCTTGCAGAAGCTTTTGATTTAAAGTCTATTTCAGATGATATTAGTATTACTTTCCCAGCTGTCTTTTGGTTACCACTTGCATGGTATATATTTTTTCCTTTCCTTTCACTTTCAACATGCTTATGTCTTTGAATTTAAGGTGAGTCTCTGGTAAACAGCATGTAGTTCAGTCATGTATTTTATCCATTCTACCAACCTCTGCCTTTAGATGGGAGAGTTTAGTCCGTTTACATTTAAAGTCATTACTGATAATGTAGGACTTTGTTTTACCAGTTTGCTAGTTATTCTTTGCAAGTCTTATACTGTTTTGACCCTCAATTCTTTTGTTAATGCCTACATTCATATTTATTTGATTTTTTGTCTTGTATAATATTGAGTGTCTTCTCATTTCTTTCTGATTATATTTTTTCATATATTTTCTTTGTGGTTACCATGAACTTTAACATCCTAAATATAAAGAAGTCATTTTTCATTTGATATTAACCTAATTTCAGTAGCATATGCATACACTATTCCTAAATCCCTCTGGCCTTCCCTGCTTTTTTTGTACTTGTAACAAATTACATCTTTGGACTTTGGATAGACCATCTTTTCTTTTTTCTTTGTTTGTCTTGTAATCTTTTGTTGTATACTGTACCTTGTAATATTTTTAAATGTTAACTCTGGAATTCATTCCCTGAGCTGTGTGTTTTTGAATTTGAGTACTAAGAGCTATCAAAATCAAACAAACCTTACAAAAAAAAAAATACCTTTCACAGTCTTTGCAAATTGGTTTTGTTTTGGCTGGTGCTCAAAGATAAGAGTTCAGCCCTCTTATCAAGAAGGTCAGCCCAAGGTAAATGCAAAGTGCAGGGTCTCCTTTGTCTTTTTTGGGCCTGTGTCTTGTCCTGGGCTTTTGCTTGCTAGGGGCCTTAGGAGTTCCCTTGTTTACAGGAATTTGAATGCCCTCTCTAATCCCGGGGACAAAGACCATTTCTCTCTCTGAGGTGCTCCACCATAGCTCTTAAAGCAGCAATGCTTTTATCCCAGGTTGCCAGGCTCAGTTGTTTCTTGCACTGCTTTCCCTGTCTCAAGCTGCTTTTGCCTAGATGGCAATTTCTGGGAGGGAGGGCCTGCCAGAGAGGAGTTTCCCAAGTTAGTCTTTTTCAGTGGGAACAAAGCCAGGGACCCACAAAAGGAATGCTGGTCAGCAAGAGCTGGCCAGTTCCAAACTGCTCTCGAGAAGGGCCAAGGGAAGGCTCAGGAGCTTTTCCTATGGCTCTTTGATGCTGTATTTTATTGATTTTGTGCTTGCTCAGTAAATATATCCCTTTAACTGTTTTCCTCAGATTTGAGGATACATATTGTTTTTAAGTCTCCATGGATGCTCTTGCCTGGGGCAGGTTGGAACAATGGTGGCCCTCAGAGTCTGATCCCTGTAATCTTATCAAAGGCAGTAGGGTTGCATACTTCCAATCTTGGGGAACCAGTTCTTTGTATCCCACCCTGGCTGTACCAGGGGCTGGGGTTGAGTTACCTCACTGCTGCCTGCTGTGAGGTTGGGGGATTCCCACTGCTAGCCGCCATGTGGAGAGTGCATTTCACTAGTATTTACCAACTTCTTGTACCCACTCTTCCCTGGATGCTGCACAGTGTTTTAATAGATTCTGGAATTTCAAAATAGTTGATTCAGACAGTTCCTTCCTGTTTAATAGTTGTTCTGGTAGAGGGACTGATTTCTGGAGCTTCCTATAATCTGCCATCTTCCTGCAATCCTCACCTAAGGCATTTTTTATTTTTTAATTAAAGAAGTTGTGGGTTTACAAAACAGTCATGCATAAAATACAGGATTCCCACATACCACCCTATTATTAACACCTTGCATTGGTATGGTACAAGTGATGAAAACACATTTTTATAATTGTACTAACTATAGTACATGTTTTAACTTAGCATTTACAGTTCGTGTTGTGCAGTTCCATAGATTTTTAAGTAAATTTTATTCTGGTACCATATATTATCATCCTAAATGTGTAGCAATCATATTTGGTTTGATACCAACTTGATTTCAATAGGGTACGCATATACTTTTCCTATATCCTTCCATCTACCCACCTTTTTTTTCACTTGTTACTAATTATATCTTTGTATACTGTACATCTAAAACCATAGATTTATCATCACATTTTATGTATTCAAATTTTAGCACCTGTAGGAAGAAGTAGAGTTACATACCAAAGCTTAAAATAAAACGATGCTGGCATTTATAATTGCCCAAATGGTTATCTTTACGGGTGGTCTTTATTTCTTTATGCTGCTTTGTACCACTGTCTGGTGTACTTTCTTTGCAGTCTGAAGAACTCCTTTTAGCATTGTTGGTAGGGCAAATCTAGAGGTGATGAACTCCCTCAGCTTTTGTTTATGTTTTAATCTCACCCTCATTTTTCAAAAACAGTTTCACCGCATATAAAATTCTTAGTTAGCAGTTGTTTTCTTTCAGCACTTTTAAGAATTTCAGCCCACTGCCTTTTTGCCTTCATGGTTTCTGATGAGAAATTAGCACTCAAGCTAATTGGGACTCTCTTGTACATAACACATTGCTTTTCTCTTGCAGATTTCAGTACTCTCATCGTTCTTTCCATTTGACAGTTTGATCAATAGGTGATGGGGTATATATTTTTTTCAAGGTTATTCTATGTGTTGTACTCTGGGCTTCTTGGGTGCACATATGCACATCTTTTGCTAAGTTTGGGGAGTTTTCTGTCATTACTTCTTTGATTATTCTCCCCCCCCCCTTTTTTTTTCTTCTTCTGTGACTCCCATAAAGTGTATATTGGTATACAAGAGATTGTATCCACAGATCTCTTAGGCTGTTTTCAATTTTTCTAAATCTTTTTTCTTTCTGTTCCTCAGCCTGATTCATTTCAATTGTCATGTCTTCTAGTTTATTGATTCTTTCTTTTCCCAGCTACAGTCTGCTGTTGAAGCCTTCCTGGGAATTTCTCATTTCAGTTATTGTGGTCTTCAACCCAGTAGTTATGCTTGGTTACTTTTTAAAATTTCTGTCTCTTTAGTGAACTTCCCATAGTTAGTTAATTTCCTCCCCCTAATATCCTTTAGTTCTTTATCTGTATTTTTCTTCATCTCTTTGAACATATTGAAGATCTTTTTTTTTTAAGTCTTTTATGTCCACAGTCTGGCCTTCTTCCTTGGTGTATTCTGGATTTTTATCATCTTCCTTTGCATGGGCCTTCATTTCTCGGTTCTTTGTCTTGTAATCCTTTGTTGCATGCTGCACATTGTAATACTTTAAAATGTTAACTTGGACTTATTCCCTGAGTTTGTGTTTCTTGAGTTTGTTACCAACTGGTGATATGATAACAGTTTTCTTGAATGTTATCAGATAGGTCCTCCCAAGTGGAATGCAAAGTGCAGGGTCTTTCCTGTCTTGTCTTGGGCTTTTGCTTGCTAGTTGCCTAGCAGTTCCCTTGTTTACAGGAGTTTGTCCTCTCCTTCTCAGAAGACCGACCTTCTCCCTCTCAGGGGTGTGGGTGTTCCACTGCCAGATTTAAAGCCTGTAAACCTTTTCCCCAGGCCATCCGCCTCATTTGTTTCTCATACTGATGTCATTGTCTCAAGCTGCTTTTGCCTGGAGGGCAGATTCTGTGAGGAGAGGCAAGCAGTTTCCCCTATCAGTCTTTTCCAAACAGGACTAGGCCTGGGGCCCACAAAAAGACTGCAGGCTGGCTCTAGATATCCCTGGAGAGAGGATAAGGGAAGGGCCAAGAAGGGAAATAGAGCTTTTTCCACAGCCCCTGAAAGCTATACTTTCTTGGCCTGCCCATCAACTACACCTCTTCAACTATGCTTTGCAGCTCTGAAGAAGCATGGCATCTTTAAGTCTTCTCTGCTGTCTTTGTCCTGGGTGGGTTGGAAATATGCCCTCAAAGCCAGATGGCCTGGTGATCCAAAGTTGCTAATCAAAAGCTGTGATCAGTGATGGGTTCATGCTTACCCCAGATCTTGGGGAAGTGGATTATTATGTCCCTTCCGGGCACCAACAAGCTACTCCAAGGGTGAGAGCCTACTGTGGCCTGCCACGATTGTGCGAAATGGATGCTGGTAACCACTGCGCAGAAATAGAATTTACTGGTATTTACCATAGTTTACCAGCCTGTTCCTCCTGCTATTATCTGGATGCTATACAGTGTTCTACTGGACTCCAGAGTTTTGAAATAGATGATTCATTCAGTTACTGCCTGTCGAATGTTGTTCTAATGGAGAGCCTGATTCCTGGGTCTTTCTATTCTCATCTGCCCACAGTCCTCCTCTCCTGTGGCTGTCTATATTTTGGGTAAATTTATGTCTATGTTGTTCATATGAACTGTATCTGAGTTTATCTAGAATTTTTAAAAAAGTATTATGGATAAAGAAATCTCTTTTAACTAATGTTCTCTAAATTGTAAAGTAATGTCCCTGATGTAAAAGACTTAGTTTGTATATCATACAGATATTCAAATTTGGAACTTTTAAGTGTGTTGCAAGAAGTTATTGGGTATTTTAAATCTTTGTTGCCACTGGAATTTCTTTTCACAAGGATGATTGTGTGTCAAAACTATCTAACATAATATTTTAAATTAAATAATGTGTGTATTAGTCAGCCAAAGAGGTGCTTTTGCAAAATATACCAATGATTGGTTGGTCTTTATAAAGGGTATTTTTTTGGGGTAGAAGCTTACAGTTACCAGGCCACAAAGCATAAGTTTCCTCCCTTACCAAAGTCCACGTGTTGGAGCAAGATAGCTGCCCACGTCTGCTAGGGCTCAGGCCTTTGGGTTCCTTTCCTGCCGGGGCTGTGTTTCTCTCCGTGCTTAGCGCTTCCTCCACAAGGTCAGCTGTAGACTGTCAGGCAAACGGCCCTCTCCAGCATCAGAACTGCATCTCAAAAATCTGCTTCTCAAATCTTCTGCCTTGCCTTTTACACTTGAGACCACACCCACTGAGGGGCGGGGCTCAACGCCCTACTGACACAGCCCAGTCAATGCCCTAATCATAATCCAATCATGCCGAGATGAGCAGATCAGTTTACAAGCATGATTCAATTTATATTTTTGGAATTCATAATTAGATAAAACTGTCAAACCATTACAATGTGAAACATACATTCATTAAATTAAAAAATATTTATTGAGAAGTTATGTGCTGGGTGCTGTTTTAGGTGCAAGGAAATTACTATAATGAAAATATCCCTTTTTGCGGTGTTAACAGTCTGTGGAATTTAAAAAATACAACTACATTTTAAAAATAAAAATTGCAATAAATGATCATTAAGAAACAAAGCAGGGAGCCGGCCGTATAGCCCAGTGGATAGGGCGCTGGTATACCACATGGGAGGCCCCGGGTTCGGTTCCCGGGGACCTCTCCTAGCAGGCAGACCGCCTTGAGAATAGCAAGCCACCATGGGCGGGCAGAGCTGCCATGGGCAGGGCAAAAAGCTGCCACGGACAGGGCAAAGCCACCACGGGCAGGGCAGGTCGCCCGCGAACGGAGCGCAGCCAGCCAC
>PVKH010014720.1:0-16381 GCA_004027955.1 Chaetophractus vellerosus
TGGGTTTTTCATACTCTGTAAATTTTCTGAAATGAATAGGTATAATTTATATCAAGTAAGAAAACAACGCAATTATAAAGAAATAGAGTGCTGAAACAGAATCTAATATATATTAAGGAAAACTTTAAGGGAAGATCTGCATATTAAAAGGAAAAGAAAACATCCAACAAATACTGCTTATAAAATTGCAAAGCTATTTGAAATTTAATTAATTAATTAATTCCAGTACATTTAGATCTTTGTTTCACACCATTCACCCAAAACACATTCCAGTATTATTCAATCCGCAGAAAAAAATAAAACTTAAAGAAAATAAAGTTTAAAAACCTTTGTACGAGTCTTCTGATTAGTGATAGCAGGTTGGCCACATGTATATACCTATTCCTCCTAACCCCATTAAAATACTGAGAAATTTAAAAACCAAACAACTAATCCATATCAACCAAATGTAAGAATAGAAAATGGCAAAATATGGATATAGAAGTCAGATTTTATTGAACAAGAAGGAGGAAGCTACAAATATAATACCTTAATTCTGTGATACCAAAGAGAAGCCAGTTTAGTTTCTCAGAAGAACATCTGAGAATCTCTGGAATTATTGGCATCAGTTACATTAGTGAGGGCATGTGGTATAAAGCTGAAAATAGTTGCATTGGTTGAACATTTATGTATGAAAAAGTCATATCCTTATTTTATTCCCCAACCTTATATATTTAGAAAAAATACTAATTTGCCTTTCCCTTAATCCCATCCCTGCCTCTAGAGAGTAGAATGTAAGTTTATTTTATAGTATAAGAAAGTAAAATTAGGGGCTGACAATAGGGTGGTCTTTTTAAAATTATATTATATCCAGTCCTTACGACAATTAGCTATTAAGCTCCTTGAACACATACTGTGGGCATATATATGCAGGCAAGATGTTAGGAAATTATTCTCTGGAGAAACTAAATAGCCCCAATTCTACCCCAATGCATTCAGGATCACATAATGAAATGGCTGCCTCTCTATAATAATGCTAAACAGTTAACAATTCTTACCAACATCCTGAAATTCCAATCAGATTATTATGACATTATTATCAAATCTAAAGTCAGATATCTCTTAATATTGAAACATGGTTTACACGTGAACATATGGTTAATTTGAAATATGGTTTCCTCTCAACATGAAAGGAAAAAATCCAACTCACATAAATAAAATAAATGAATCTGGAAGAGAGAGAGATTTTGTGGGAAGAAAAAAATTAAATTCTAAAGCTAAGAAAGAGAGAAAAACATTGTATCTATAAACAAGAACAGGTTGCTGAGAAAAGGGAAGAATCAGAAGAGATAAGAAATAACCATTAACATTCAGAATATGATAATATGGTGGTTTGAAGCTGTGTGTACCCCAGAAAAATATATTCTTAAATTTAATACATTCTAGTGGGCGTAAACCCATTGTAAGTAGGACCCTTTGATGAGGTTGCTTCAGTTAAGGTGAGTACTACCTCTATCAAAATGGGTCTTAATCTTGTACTAGAGTCCTTTATAAGAGAATGAAATACAGACAGACAGAGAGAGAAAGCCACGGGAAGCAAGGAGGTGAAACAGAAGAGAAGAGACCAGGAGATACTGCCATGAGCCTTGGCATGTGACAGAGGAACCAAGGATAGCTGGCAGCAAGGCCCAGAATGTCAGTCTTCAGGGAGAAATCATTGCCTTGATGACACATTGATTTGGACATTTTCCAAGCTTCAAAACCCTGAGTGAATAATTCCCCATTGTTTAACCTGACCCATTTCATGATATTTCTTTAAGCAGCCCAGGAAACTAAAACAGAGAGTCAAAATTAAATATATACACTATATCTATGTCTATCAGTAGAAAAAGCATAATATAATTTACTAAAGACTTTCAGAGAAATATTTTAAATGTTTATATCCATACAAGAGAACAAGAATTAGAAAAATATTAGCTATTTTAAGGAAAACATTTTATGTAAGTGGGTGACAGAGCTTTAATTTCATATTTTGAAGAAAAATATATTTACATCTAAGATTTTATACCTAGCCAAGCTATTAAATGACTGTGTAAATAGACTAAATTTTCAAAAATCCAAGAATTCAGGATATTTGGCCATTACATGTTCTTCTTTATGAAGATAATGGAGAATATATTTTAATGAAAGGTGTGAGTAAATCAAGAAAAAGAAAGATATAGAATCCAGAAAACACTAACTCTAACACCGGAAAGTTGTTAAGCTAAGTCTCTGTATGGTGACTGTGTATGAAGTCTGACAAAAATGAATACAAATTGCAAAACGAGAAAAGTAAGCTCTATGAGGGAAAGATTTAAGTAAGTGAAGGGACTGTTTATTTGATATAACAAATCATTTGGATTAAAATGATTACTAGTATGGCACAATTGATGGCTAACTGGGGGGGTGTAAGCAAAAGAAATATATAGAAGTAGTAATATAAGCCTAGATTTCTATTGGTATTGCTATGAATATTATATAATAATGTAATCAATAGTTATTAATTTCAATAAAATTATGATATAACCTATGTTGGAAGAGATTTATTAGGAAAGTAATGTGCAAGAATGCTACATCTTTGTTAATTATAAAATAAATTTTATAATGCAAAAATTTATAAATTAAGAAATAACTATTTACTCATAATAAAAAAGCTATACAATATTGACTATACTTAATGGAGATAACTACTAGAACACTAATAGCAAATCCGATTTAATATTTCATGTATTTTAATATATATATACTGAGAAACTATACAAATAAGATAGAACTAAAGTCCAACTGGTATAATTTGGAAACCCTTTGGAAAACTAACAGTATCTACACTAAACTATATATATTCATGCTCAGCAATTCCAAACAGAAATGGGTCCATATGATCATCAAACAATATTTATAAGAATGTTCATAAGAGAACTACATGTATTAACCCAAAACTGGATTCTACCAAAATGCCTTTCAAAAGAAGAATAGAGACCTAAATCATGGTATATTTATACAATGGAATGCTATATAGCAGATGTACACAACAACATGGATGACTCTCACAAGGAAATTTTGAACTAATGGAACTAGTCTCAAAAGAATAGATTCTGTATGATTCCTTCTGTTTAAATTTCAAAAAAAATAAAAATAAAAAAACAACCTATCTGTGATCTTAGAATTCAGAAGAGTGGTTATCTTCCAGGAGGTGAGAAGGCATAGAAAAAAGGCAGGATTTGGGGGGTAGATTTCAGTGCCCTGACAACATTCAATTCCTTGACCTTGGCAGTAATGGGTTTAATCATTTGGATATTATTTATTGAACCATGTACTTATGATTTGTACAATTTTTTAAATGTGTGTTAAACTGCAAATAAAAATAATATGGCTAATAGACACATTTTCTCTGCCACCTGAAGAAGTAGAGTCTTATGCACTATTGAAATAAAGATATATTTGTAATCAACAAAACCCCTTGGAATGTATAGACGTAGTTAAAATAGAGTTTAACCTTTGAAGACCAAAGGATCAAGATTTGAATTCTGGCCCTCCCAGGTTATATTTGCATCACTTAGTTCAATTTATTAATCTCACCACTTTTCTTAATGTGGGGAGGATAATATCTCATAGGGCTTTTGTAAATATTAAATGAGATAACAAACGTAACATGCTCAGCAAGGGCCTAACGCAAAATGGGCTCCCAACCTGTCCTCCCTTCTCTAGGCAACCTCTATGTCAATCAAGGTGGTGATGACCATCTCTCCCTTCAAAAAGATGTTCCTCTTCCCTAGCAATTGCTGTAAACTCTGTTTCTAATATACGTTTTGTGTTGTTTTTTAAAAAAATTTTCTTAAACTCTTCATTTGGCTTTTCCAAGTGACTAAGGAGTTGACCCTTGAGGCTAGAAATTTTCCTACTCCTTTAAGTTTCTATCTTTCCAAAAATGATATTAATAATAGCACTTATTTCTGACAACTTGTTAATACATTTTTATTACAGAAGTTGTGAACTTACAAAACAATCATGCACATGTGTGGAATTCCCATTCAACACTCCACCAACACACCACACCGTTGTGGAATATTTGTTACAAATTATAAGATATCATCAGACTATTACTACTAACTATGGTTCATAGCATACATTTGGCGTGTTTTTCCATAACTCCCTAATTAATAGCACTTTTTTACTATGTTAAAACTATCCAAAAGTATGAAGGATTATTAGTATACAATTTTAATATTATTATCAACACTTAGCAAGTGCCTTTAATTGAGAGGTCTAGTGCATTTTAGTTGGCTTGACTTTTAGTTCAGGTTGTCTATTCTGTCCGATGCTTTTCCCATGGCTGTACTCTATTAACTTTTCTTTTTTTGCCTATTCTCTTTTCTGTTCCACCAGGTCTTCTCCAAACTGACTAACTGGCACCCATGGTTTATGGTTAGCATTCAAAAAAGAGTTTGCAACAGCCATGCTTTATTTTTTTTCCAACCCTAGGCCTGAATCTTTTTGGCTCATTCCATCTTGCTCTGTGCTTCCACTTTTCCTAATTTCCTGTACACCTCACTTCTTGCTTTATATCATGTACTCTTACATTTCCCCCTGGTTTGGCTGTCCAAGACATAACATGCCCGTAATAACAATATTGGGTTATTTCCTTCTCTCAATTTGCTATTGACTCTCCATTATGAAAAGGATAAAAACATGCCCCCATGGTTTTCTGAAGAGGATAGATTCTGAGAAAAAGTTTGGATTTTGCTTAGAGATTATAGGAGATGGAAATAAAAATGGGATAAGTTAGGGAAAGGAGTAGATCCAGGCACCTAAGTGAAAGTAGAAATTGTTTAAAATCATGGTTTTCAATCAGGGACAATTTTATCCTTCAGGGGATATTGGCAATATTTGCACACATTTGTGGATGTAATAACTAGGGCAGTGCTACTGGCTTCTTGTAGGTAGATGCTATTGATGATAGGATAGCCTCTGACAATGAAGAATTATCCGGCTCAGAAAGTCAAAAATGCTGAGTTTCAGTTCCTACAGAACTGGGGGAGAGGTGAGGAGATTTTGAGGCTTTAGAAAAAAGTAGATAGCCGAACCAATTTTAATAGGTACTAATTGTCAGAAGAATGAGATTGGGTTAGCCTCCAAGTAGAGTGAAACAAGATAGAGGTTTCTAAAAAGGATCTTGAAGAAATTTTGCCATGTATTTAAAGCATCTTTAAGAGAATATCAGGAAGCCCTGATATACAGGGATCCCAAACACTACTTCCACATGTTTTCACTCTGTATAACCCCTGAGTAGACCATAAGAGCCAAAATCAGCCCGTGATTTGGCCAGTACTTCTGACTGGTGCTTTTCTAGCATTTCTTGTGCATTCTTTGTTGGGTCTGACAATGACAGTCTCTAGTAAATCTACCTCCTTTAGTGGTCTCCAGATTGTAAGTGGTTTATGTCCTGTGCACTTGAACTCATTTGCCCATTTCATGAGCCTGTTTATATTAATTCTAATAGCTGCAGCTAAGCTGTTTGCAATCTTGTCAGAAGAAGGAAGGTTCAATTCTGGCAGCTGAAATTTCATGTTTAATGCAAGCATAATATGAAAAGCAACTGCTGCAATCAGAAAAGGCCCCAGGGGGGGACATGTGAAAAGAGTAGTTTGGATAGCAGTCACACATGTTAACTGAGAATCTAACTTGTATATGAAATTACTCCTATTACAAAGCTCCAGTTTTTTATGGTGCTTGCATTATTTTCCCCCAAAGCTTATATTTCCCCTATTCTTAAGGGTCAGAAAAATAATAAATCAAAATGAAACTTCCAGGTGAAAAGGAAATATATTTAAGATATCACATCAGTATTTATTTTTGGGGGAAAAAGAGATACATAGTCCTTACCTTGTAAGATTGAATTCATTTAAATAGAGTACGGTAGCAGTTACTATTGATTGCCTACCCACATTCTTTGCTTACTTCTTCCTTTCTTCTAAAGTTCTGGTTTTATTTGGGTATCTATTGAGCTCCTTGGTTAACTCAATCACTGTGTTCTCAATCCTCTTGCCAGTGGTAAGTTTAGGCAGGAGCATCTGAAATTTCTGGCCAATCAGATGTAACAGAAGTCTATTGGATTTATTTGAAAATAAATTTGGCCTTACTTTAGTTAAGGGACACAAAGAAGGGGTAGCCCCTTTTCTTCCTGAGAATGCTATCATGTTTGGATTTTAATGTCTAGAATGACAGCTGTCTTGTAAACATGGAGACAGTTAACCCAGGCGGTAAGCTCACAGTCTGATGTAGAAACTCAGTTCTTAATAATATGGTTGAGGGATTGAATTAACTAACTGTGACGCCATCTTGCTCGTGCCAATGTTGTTTAAGTTGCATTGAGTTGGATTTTCCATTTTCTTGCTTTGAAAAATTCTAACTGATGAAATAATTATATCTGCCACAAAAGGCTCGGCATCTTTTCCAAATGAAATAAATACAAGGTTTTCAGCAAATGAATGTTAGTGAGTCAAGAAAATTAGTGAGCCAGCACTGTTTGTATACTAAAAGGATTATTTCATTTAGAAGAAGGCCACCTGACTTTAGCTTAGTCTTTACCACTTACAATCTAGGTGTCCTTTAGCAAGTTGAGCTTTACTTTTATATCATAGTGTCTGAAATTTAATAGCATTACTCTATACATTTAACTTGATGCTGATTATTATTTGTTCATTTTAAACCTTATTTTGAAATTGTCTTGAACAGGGTCCATATAGTGTCAGTTTTCATCTTCAGAACATGTACATAAAATTTTCCATATCAGTAAGAGTCATCCTTGTCTCCTTTTTTTTTTTTTGTAATTCTGAAATGTCTTCATTTCCTTTTAAATATTTATTTATTTATTTTTTAAAGATACTTAGATTACATAAATGTTAAGTAAAAAATATAGGGATACCCATATGCCCTGCTCCCCATACCTCCCACATTTTCCCACATAAACAACATCCTTCATTAGTGTGGTAAATTCATTGCAATTGATAAACGCATTTTGGGGCATTGCCACTAAACATGGATTATAGTTTACATTGTAGATTACACTCTCTCCCACACAATGCTGTAGGTTATGGGAAGATATATTATGGCCTATATCTGTCATTGCATTGTCATTCAGGACAACTCTCAAGTCCTGAAATGCCCCCATATTACACCTGTTTTTCCCTCTCTTTGCCTTCAGAGCCTCCAGTAGCCACTGCCTTCAAATCAATGTTGTAATTTCTTCCATTGCCAGAATCATAGTAAGTCTATAGTAGAATACCAGTAAGTCCAATCCAGTCCATAGTTCATTCCCCAATCCTGAGGATTCTGGGATGGTGATGTTCACTCCAACTCTGAGAGGGGGCTTCAATCCCAGATGGCTGATGGATGGGACTCTCTTGCTTGCAGTTGTAGGCACTCTAGGTTCCTCGGTATAGTGGTTGTCCATTTTCACCTCCTTGGCCATAGGACCTGAGTGTCTCCAGAGCCCTCAAGAGCCCCACTACTTTGGCAGTCTATGAGATTCTGCTGAGTTATGCAAAAGCGTTACCTCTGGGATGATTTCCCAACTCACTTTGAAGTCTCTTAGCCATATAAACTCATTTGTCTTTACCTTTTCCCCTTTTATTCAAGGTCTTTTTCCAGTTGTATTGCTAGTTGGTGCTTGGCAGTAATCCCTTGGTGCCAGGGATGCTCATTCCCAGGAATCATGTCCCATACTGGGGTGAAGGTAATATGATGAGTTTGGCTTAGAGAGAGGTCACATTTGAGCAACAAGTAGGTTCTCAAGGGGTAACTCTTAGGCACCCTAGGCTAAGTTTCAATTTCAAGAGCAAAGGCTCATAAGAATAGTCATCAATATCAAGGGCCTATCAATGGACCATCTTCCTTTGCTAATGATTGCCCCTGTACTTGGGGGATTGTTGCTATTCCATTAGAGAATGTGGCAGAGCTCTCCAGGATGGGAATTCAATAGCCTTTCAGTAGGTGTGACTCTCCACCCACTGTGACAATATCCTGTGACCATTTGAACACATGTATATACCTTATATATATATCCAGGTGAACTCCCTTCCATGTATCCCCCATCACTGTCACCCCATACCAATGATCCAACCCTGCCACAGTTGTAACCCTTCTGTGATCCAAAGCCTCTTCAAAAATGAAACCAAGAATATCGCCAAATACATTTAATAGGAAAATGAAATAATTATGATAGGTTTAAATA
Source organism: Chaetophractus vellerosus (assembly GCA_004027955.1). Taxonomy (NCBI): domain Eukaryota; kingdom Metazoa; phylum Chordata; class Mammalia; order Cingulata; family Chlamyphoridae; genus Chaetophractus; species Chaetophractus vellerosus. The sequence continues at coordinate 8,252 of PVKH010014720.1, forward strand.
TAAGAAATAAAATACATAAAAATTTTTAAAACCTAAAATTAAAATAAAATTTAAAAATTGGGATATTAAAAAAAATAATGAAAAATATTTTTTTTTTAAATTTTTTTTGGCATTTTGCCTTTCATCACTGTAATATCTGTTGTCCTGTATGTACGTTGATAATGTGTTCTATTTATTCCCCAGGGTCTTACTTTTTTTTTTTTTCATTTTGTTTTCAAAGAAGTTTTAGGTCATAGTAAAGTTTCATACAGAATACAGGGGACTCCCATATACCCAACATCCCCCTTCTCATATTAACACCTTTTTGTATGTGGATGGTACATTTGTTACAACATCTACAAATAGTGAAACATAGCTGCTAACAATGGTCAATGGTTTACATTATGGTTTACATTTTAGATCATGCACTTTTATAAGTTTTGTTGATATTTAACATGGCCTGTGTCAATCATTGCAAGATAATGTAGAACACTTCCACTGCCCACTAAAACCCCCCTGGTCTATACTATCCCCCTCCCCTCAGGGACCATGGCAACCACCCGGCTTCATTCCTTGGAAGAAAAGATTCATAATTACTTGCAACAACGCTGAGGCCTTGACACACTGGTTTGCCCTTCCCTATTAGGAACTGCCCATGCTCTCGAGAGACTCCTGTTCCTCTGTTAGAGAACATATCGGTCCTCCCCAGGATGGGAGTTCAACTCCTTCATGCTCATTATTTGGGTCTCCACCCACTGATACAACACACTATGACAAAATGATAACTTGCACGTGCCATAGAGGACTGCCCAAGGTGCTCTCTGTCCCGAATGCCCCCCATTCAACACCCTAAACCAGTAACCCTCCCTTGTCATATAGCCAAAAGAGCTTTCCCAACCTTGTAGTTTCAACTACATATCCACCAATCCCCAGTGTTCACCTGCACCCTCCCCCAATCTTCCCCCCAGTTCCATGGACTGTCCAAACCACCTCCCCAACCTACCACCATCAAACTTGTACCGCCCAACAATAGTATCACTACACCTCTGTCATATCCCTTCACTGCACAACTACTCACTGCCACCTTATCATAGATTTCACCCTTATGGGGATTGGCTCACACACTTCTCCCTTTCTATTTCTTGTAAACCTATCTTCCAGGCTCTAGCTCTCTTTATCTGCTCGATGCTTAATCCTTGTCACAGAGATCATGTAATATTTGTCATTCAGTGTCTTGTTTGCTTCACTCAACATAAGGTGTTCAAGATTCATCCATGTTATCCCATGTGTTAGCACTGTATTCCTTCTTAAGGCTGAGTAATATTCTATTGTATGTATGTACCACATTTTGTTTATCCATTCATCTGTTCATGGGCATTTGGGTTGATTCCAACTTTTGGCAATAGTGAGTAATGCTGCTAGAAACATTGGTGTTCATATACCTGTTCATGTCCCTGCTTTCAATTCTTCTGGGTATATACCCAACAGTGGAATTGCTGGATCATATGGCAGTTCTATAGTTAGTTTTTTTAGGAACCACCAAAATGTCCTCCACAATGACCAGACCATTCAGTATTCCCACCAGCAGTGGAAGAGGGTTCCCATTCCTCCACATCTTCTCCAAAACTTGGAGTCCTCTGTTTTTTTTTAATGGCCACCAGTCTAATGAGTGTAAGATGGTATCTCATTGTGGTTTTGATTTGCATTTCCCTAATAGCTAGTGATGTTGATCTTTTCATGTGCTTTGAGCCATTTTTATTTCTTCCTTGGAGAAGTGTCTTTTCAAGTCACTTGCCCATTTTTTAAATGGGTTGTCTTTTTATTTTTGAGGTGAAGGATCTCTTCATATGTGCTGGATATTAGGCTTCTGTCAGATATATGGTGTTTTGGTCAGCTACAGGCATGCCTTTTGAAATATACCAAAGATTGGTCGGTCTTTATAAAGGGTATTTATTTGGGGTAGAAGCTTACAGTTACCAGGCCACAAAACATAAATTTCTTCCCATACCAAAGTCCACGTGTTGGAGTAAGATGGCTGCCGACGTCTCCAGGGTTCAGGCTCCCGGATTCCTTTGTTCCCGGGGCTGCGTTTCTCTCCAGGCTTAGCTTCTGTTTCCTTCACGAGTTCAGCTGTAGACCATGAGGCTTTCTATGCATTGCGTCTCTCCACAAGGCAGCTGTAGACTATCGGGCGAACGGCTCACTCCAACATCAGAACTGCTTCTCAAATCTCCTTCTCCAAATCTCTGCTTCTCTAAATCTCTGCTCTCAATCTGCTTTTACTGCTGCCTCTTGTCTAGCCTTTTATACTTGAGACCACGCCCACCGAGGGGTGGGGCTCAACATCTCACTGACATGGCAATTAACGCCCTACTCATAACTTAATCATGCCCAGATGAACAGATTAGTTTACAAACATTATCTAATCTATATTTTTGGAATTCATAATTAAATCAAACTCAAACCATTATATATGGTTACCAAATATTTTCTCCCATTGTGTAGGCTGCATTTAAAAATTCTTGATAACCTCTTTAGGTGCAAAAGTTTTTAATTTTGAGGAGATATCATTTATCTATTTTTTCTTTAGCTACTCTTGCCTTGGGTGTGAAGTTCATGAAACCATTTCCTACTACAATATCTTGTAGATGCTTCCCTACATTATCTTCCAAAGTCTTTATGGTCTTGGCTCTTATATTTAGATTTTTGATCCACCTTGAGTAGATTTTTGTATAAGGTGTGAGATGCTGCTCCTCTCTCATTCTTTGGGATATGGATATCCATTTCTCCAAGTACCATTTGTTGAAGAGGCCATTCTCTCCTAGTTGAGTGGACTTGGTGGCCTTGTTGAATATCAGATGACTGTATGTGTGAAGATCTATATTAGAACCCTCAACTTGGTTCCATTGGTTGGTATGTCTATCTTTGTGCCAATACCATGCTCTTTTGACTACCTTTAGCTTTGTAGTATGTTTTAAAGTCAGGTAGTGTGATTCCTCTGATTTTATTTTTCTCTTTCAATATGTCTTTGGCTGTCTGTGGCCTCTTGCCCTTCCAAGTACATTTCATAGTTAGTTTTTCCAGTTCAGTAAAAAATGCTGTGTTGATTTTTATTGGAATTGCATTAAATCTGTAGATTAGTTTGGGTAGGATAAACATCTTAATGATGTTTAATTCCTCTATCCATGACCAGGGAACATTCCTCCATTCATTTAAGTCTTCTTTGATTTCCTTTAACAATGTTGTGTAGTTTTCTCTGTATAAGTCATTTACATCTTTAGTTAGATTTATTCCTAAGTATTTGTTTCTCTCAGGTATTATTGTAAATGGTATTTTTTTCTTGTTTTCCTATTTAGGTTACTCATTCTTGGTATACAGAAATGCTACTGATTTTTGTGCATTGATCTTTAACCTACAACTTTACTAAACTCATTTATAAGTCCTAGGAGCTTTATTGTAGATTTCTCAGGACTTTCTATGTATAGGATCATGTCATCTGCAAATAGTGAAATTTTTACTCATTCTTTTCCAATTTTGAGGCCTTTTATATCTTTCTCTTGCCTCAGTGCTCGAGCAAGTACTTCTAACACAATGTTACATAGTAGCGGTGATAGTGTGCATCCTTGTCTTGTTCCCAATGTTAGGGGGAAAGCTTTTGCTGTATTTCACCATTGTATGTGATGTTAGCTATGGATTTTTCATATATACCCTTCATCATGTTGAAGACGTTTCCTTCTAGTCCTCTCTTTTTCAGTGTTTTTATCAGAAAAGGGTGCTGTATTTTGTCGAATGCTTTTTCTGCATCTATAGAGATGATCGTGTGATTTTTTTCTTTGGATCTGTTTATGTGGTGTATTACATTGATTGATTTTCTTATGTTGAACCATCCTTGCATACTGGGATGAAACCCACTTGGTCATGGTGTGTGATTCATTTGATATGTTGTTGAATATGATTAGCAAGTATTTTGTTGAGGATTTTAGCATCTAGGTTCATTAGAGAGATTGGTCTGTAATTTTCTTTCTTGTAGCATCTTTGTTTGGTTTTAGTGTTAGGGTAATGTTAGAATCATAGAATGAGTTAGGCAATGTTCCTTCTACTTCTATTTTTTTGAAGAGTTTAAGCAAGATTGGCCTTAGTTCTTTCTGGAATGTTTGGTAAAATTCACCTGTGAAACCATCTGGTCCTGGTCTCTTATTAATTGGGAGGTTTATGTTGACTGATTTTATCTCTTTAGTTGTGATTGGCCTGTTGAGTTAATAAACTTCTTCTTTCATCAGTACAGGCTGCTTGTGTGTTTCTAGTAATTTGTCCTCTAAATTATCCTTCTTGTTGGCATATAATTTTTCAAAGTATCCTGTTATGATACTCTTTATTTCTGTGGTTTCAGTGGTGATATCCATTTCTTCATTTCTTATTTTGTGTATTTGCATCATCTCTCTTTTTTTCTTTGTTAGTCTTACTAAGGGCTTGTCAATTTTATTGATCTTCTTGAAGAACTAGCTTTTTTTGTTTATTTTTTCTAGTACTTTCTTATTTTCTATTTCATTTAGTTCTGCTCTAACCTTTGTTATTTCCTTCTTTCTGCTTCCTTTGGTGTTAGTTTATTGTTCTTTTTCCAATTCCTCCAGGTGTGCAGTCAGGTGTTTGATTTTAGCTCATTCTTCTTTTTTGATATATGCATTTATGGCTCTCAGTAACAGCTTTTGCTGCATCCCATAGGTTTTGATATGTTGTGTTGTCATTCTCATTCCTTTCAAGGTAGTTGTTGATTTCTTTTGAGATTTCCTACTTGACCCATGGTTTGTCTAAGAGTTTGTTGTTTAATTTCCACAACTTTGTGCCTAATCTGTTTCTCTGGCCCTTACTGATTTCCAGTCTCATTCCATTATGGTCAGAGAAAATGCTTTGTATAATTTCAATCTTTCTGAATTCATTGAGAATTTTTCTGTTGCCTAGCATATGGTCTATCATGGAGAACGATCCATGTGCACTCAAGAGGAATGTATATCATGCTGTATTTGGGTGTAGTGTTCTGTATATGTCTAACAGGTCCAGGTCCTCTAATTTATTATTTAAAGTCTTTGTTTCTTTATTCTCTGTCAAGATGTTCTGTCTCATGGTGATAATGGTGTATAGCCCAGTGGATAGGGCACTGGTTTACCACTTGGGAGGCCCTGGGTTCAGTCCCCAAGCCTCTTGTAACGGGTGGACTGCCTCAAGAAAGCAAGCCAACATGGGCAGGGCACACTGCTGCAGGCGGAGCACGCTGCCTCAGGCAAAGGCAAGGCCCTGCAGGCGAGCAAAAAGACAAGCCCCCGGGGACAAAGGCAAGCCCCCCTGAGCAAGGGCGGGCTTGCCTAGCTGGTGGGCCACCACGCTAGTGGGCTGACTTGGCAGGTTGCCCCAGCAGGGGGAGACAAGCAGACACAGAAGAATGCAGAGAAAAATGAACACAGCAAGAACAAGCAAAAAGGGGGTGGGAGGTGGATGTATAATAAATAAAAAATAAATCTAAAACAAAAAAAGTCCCCCTCTATAATTGTATAGGCATCTATTTCTTCCCTTAGTTTTTCCAGTGTTTACCTCATGTATTTTGAGGTTAGGTTCATAAATGTTTATGATTATTCTTTCTTCTTGAAATATTACCCCCTTTGCTAACATATAGTGTCCATCTTTGTCTTTTAAAATAGTTTTGCATTTAAAGTTTATTTTGTCTGATATTGGTATAGCTACTCTCACCCTTTTTGGTTATTGTTTGCTTGTAAGATTGTTTTCCAGCCATTCACTTTCGGCCTCCTTGAAGCCCTGTGTCTAAGGTGGTTTTTATGTAGACAGCATATAGATAGGTCATATTTCCTTATCCATTCTCAGTCTGTGTCTTTTGACTCATGAGTTTAATCCATTAACATTCAGTATTATTACTCTCAAGGGCTTAATTACTTTAGCCATAATTTCTTTTGGTTTATGTATGTCATATGTTGTTTTTATTTCTCTTTTTTCTTATTTGTTTTTCTTACACTCTCCACCAACTTTCTCTCTCTCTTGTTTTTCCCTTTCAACCTAGGAACTCCCTTTAGTATTTCTTGAAGAGCAGCTTGTTGGCTTACTCTCTTAATATCTGTTTATCTGCGAATATTTTGAACTCTCCATCATTTTGAAAGCCAGCTTTGCTGGATAGAGAATTCTTGGCTGGAAGTTTTTTCTTTTACCACCTTAACTGTGACATACCACTGCCTTCTTCCCTCCATGGTTTCAGATGAGAAATCAGCATTTAATCTTATTGAGCTTCTCTTGTATGTGATGGTTCTCTTTGCTCTTTCTGCTTTCAGTATTTTCTCTTTGTCTTGAGCATTGGAAAGTTTGGCAAGTATATGTCTTGCAGTAGGCCTTTGGGGATTTATACTGTTTGGGGTGTGCTGTGCTTCCTGGACATGTATATCTATCTCCCTCAATAGGGTTGGGATGTTTTCAGCTATTATTTCCTCCAACACTCCTTCTGTCCCCTTTCCCTTCTCATCCCTCTAGGATGCCTATAACACTTATGTTTGTGCATTTTGTTTTGTCTTTCAAATACCTAAGTCCCTGCTAGATTTTTTCTTTTTATTTATCTGTTCTACTATCTGTTTGATTTCAGATGTACTGTCTTCCACATCACTAATTCTTTCCTCCCTCTGTTCAAATCTGCTGTTATGTGCTTCCAGTGTAATTTTGATTTCTTGGATTGTGCCATTCATCACCATCATATCTGTTATCATTTTACGGATGTTTACAATTTCTTCAGTATTTTCTCCTGGTGTCTTCTTAATATCTTTCATCTCTCCCTCACTTCATCAAGTTGGTCCATGATATTTCTTTGGACTGGTTTGATTAGTTGTTCAATGTTCTGAATCTCTTCCTGGTTTTTAGTTTCTTCATTGGACTGGGCCATGTCTTCCTGTTTCTTAGTATGGTCTGTAATTTTTTGTTGATGTCTGGTCAATTTTTTATCTTGATGGGTTTATTCAGTTGATTAGCTTCTTTCTCTACTCTAGGGTTTTATTTAGTTGCTGTTTGTTTGTGTGTTTAGTTTTCTCTTTTATACTTTGTCCTCTTATTCTATTTCTTTGCTGTTGTTTATGTTCCCCTAGGGCCAGAGAAAGTGAAAAATATAAGTAAAGAAAAAGGATAGTAGTAATAATAATAGTAAAAGTTAAGAAAAGGAACCACATAAGACCTAGGTCAACTAATGTTTAACTTATGTAAGCAGTTTAGAATAATAGGAATAAAAAAGGATATAAAATAAGAGGAACTACAAGGATATAAAATAAGAGGAACCAAGTGTTAAAAATGAACCTTACCACAAAAAAGCAAAATAAAACCCTAGAGTAGAAAGAGAAGCTAACCAATTGAATAAGCTCATTGAGATAATCAGATGCCTAGACACCAACAAAAAATTACAAGCCATACTAAGAAACAGTGTGATGGTTTGAGTTTGATTTAATTATGAATTCCAAAATATAAATTAGATTATGTTTGTAAGCTCATCTGTTCATCTGGGCATGATTAAGTTATGAGTAGGGCGTTGATTGCCACGTCAGTGAGATGTTGAGCCCCACCCCTCGGTGGGGGTGGTCTCAAGTAGAAGCAGAGATTAGAGAGAAGCAGAGAGGAGATTTGGAGAAGGAGATTTAAAAAAGCAGTTCTGATGTTGGAGTGAGCCGATCACCGGAGAGGCTACAGCTGGCCTTGTGGAGAGATGCAGCATAGAAAGCCTCATCGTCTACAGCTGAACTCGTGAAGGAAACAGAAGCTAAGCCCGGAGAGAAACACAGCCCCGGGAACAGAGGAACCTGGAAGCCGGAACCCTGGAGACGTCGGCAGCCATCTTCCTCCAACACGTGGACTCTGGTATGGGAAGAAATTTATGCTTTGTGGCCTGGTAACTGTAAGCTTCTACCCCAAATAAATACCCTTTATAAAGACCGACCAATCTTTGGTATATTTCAAAACGCACGCCTGTGGATGACCAAAACAAACAGGAAGACATGGTTTAAGTTAATGAACAAACTAAAAAACAGGTGGAGATGCAGAATGGGGAACAACTAATCAAAGATGCCCAAACAAATACCATGAATCAATTTAATGAAGTGAAGGAAGAGATAAAGGATA